>ML328576.1:0-125168 GCA_005239505.1 Nicotiana paniculata
ATGAGGCAGCAGCCCACCATTGGGCTTATGGAGTCAATGGGCTCATGTCCAACCAAAATCCAAGAAGGCCCATGCTCTTGCGACTTCAAATCTGCAGATGTGGCCTTTTGGAGCTACATTACAAATCTAATCCTATTTTTGTCATTTTTACAATATATAGCCAGCTATTTACAAAAGTAAGTTTGTGGAGAATAACTTTCTATTTACAACTTGCCTATTTTACTAAAATAAACATTTTCAAGAAATGACCAAGATTTATTGAGACTCTAATCAATGAGGAAAAAAAAAACTAGCTTGGCAACAACGGAACAAGCATGACTACATGGATCCAAAGTTTAATACATACTTTATGCAAGCAACTGAGGGCAAAATAACATTATATCTAGAACTTTAGCATAAGGCTAAAGATGCTTGACACAATTTGATTAATTAGCATATAGTAATAACATTTCCAACATTTAGGAGCATGTAAAAATGAATTACAATAAGACAAATGAAACTACTAATATTCCCAACGTCATTATCTTTTATTCCAACTCAATTTTAGGAGTGTACATGGTCTGAAAATTACCTGGACAACATAAAGAAGAAAAATTCATCAAATAAACTCTTTCCAAATCCAAGCAGAACAACAGTAATATGAGCAGCAACACATCAGAAGACAGCAACAACCAAACGGACTTTCGAACTCAAGAAAATGAACTAGAATACCCAGCAGAACAGTTGAAACTAGCCACTAGTAACTCCAGAAAATGCATACAACACCCCTTTATTTCTTACAAGTTTTTCACTCTAAGAAACACTCACCGATCTCAGAATTTTCAGCTTGCTATTGGATTTGTTTAGCTGCTGATTTTACTCTCAAAGTTTGTGTTTTTTAGTGTGTAAAAAGTTCAGCAATTGTGCAGTAGATTGTGTGTGTCCTTGTGTGAAAGAATGGCTCTTTAAGTAGGAAAAATAAGTCATTTTGGACAGATTTTGGTTCACCAAAAATCTGCCCAAAAAGACTAGTTTTTATGTGCCAAAACAGTCCATTTTTCACCAAATGCTGACACAAAGCAAAGTAGTTGTGTTTCTAGTATGCTTAAACAGTAAAATACCCAACAACCATGTACTTTAAACTCAACTATTCAACTTTTATCTACACATGACTGAAATTCAACTTCTACACTCAAACTCCAACCAAATATGAACTAGCATAGCAGAAACAAGACTCAAAATGTAATCAAACTAAGTATTCAGACAAACTAGATTAGGATGAGTTCGATTTGTGCAAACTAACATGGAACAACAACTGAATTTCACAAGCTAAAGCCCGAAACGGAAATTAAACGAACATCGCTAAACTGTTACGATTAATAAAACTAAATATACGACTAACTATATAAACAATTCAACTAATTTTTTTGGTTTTTCATGAAATCAACATAAAGACTTAACTATCGACCGACTAGGTCGAAGAACAAAAAATCAGAACTAATAGACAACAACGAACTACTCGACCGGATAGGTCAAACAACTGAAATTCACATTCACACACAAAATAGTCGACCGGCTAGGTCGAAGAACCAAAAATAATTTAAGACTAATAACCAATTGCATATACATTACATCAACATTAATAAAAATTAAACCTTTAAAACTAATACTAATCACAAAAGCGAAAAATCAGAAAGATAATTAAAAAAAGAAATGAAGTAAGGTTTATACCAATCGAGGGCATTCGACCACGAATCAAGCCACGAAATGATCTTGAGGATGCCAATTGGCTGTTGTCCAACCTTGAAACGCTCGTTTCATTTTGACAGACGCTAATTTCATTGAACTCAGCTTCGTACCAAAAGGAAACGGGTGTCTTTGGGTTGAATATGCTGAAATAGGTGACAACTGGTGCGACAATGGTGTAACAATGGAGGTCGAGCAGTGGGGTGGCCGCCGGAGGTGGCTAGCCGGCGGCAATGGGGTGGTCACCGGAATTTCGGGTGAAGAACAAGGGGAAAGGGTAGGTATCGTGGAGCCTTTTCCACTGATGCATGTGTGGTATGGTGGTGGTGACCGGAGCTTCAAGATTTTTGGCCTGAAAATGGCGGATAGGGTTTCCTAGATCTAAGTTTCAGGGAGTTTGAGCTATTTTTGAGGGATTTGGGTTGGAGATTTGGAAAGAGGAGGTTGTGGGGATTGTATGGTGGGATTTTGGGGTGGTTTGGACGATGGCCGCCGGAGGCAGCGATTTCCGGCCGTCGGAACCACTGTGGATCAGGCGGCGGGCGGGAAGTGAAGTACGGAGAAGAGAAGAGAAGAGAAGGGAGAAGAAGAAGAGGAGAAGAGAAAATAGGGGAAAATGGGGAGAAAAATTGGGAAGTGGGGTCTTTAAGTACCTAACGTAAGGGTGATTTATGTCCATTGGATCCAATTAATATGGGTGGCTGAGATTGGATCTCAACCACTTAAACGAAACTACGTCGTTTTTGCACGTCTGGTTGGGGTCTTGAGCTGGGAGGGTCAGGTGCTTTGGGCCGCTGATTTTTGTCCATTTTTGGGCCAATTTCTTCTTTAAAATGAAAAGCCCAGTCCCTTAACCCCCTTAACAAACTAATTAAACCAAAAATCTAATTCTAAAAATCTACAAACACACAAAATAATTATTCAAAAGTATAAGGTAAAAGAAAAAATAAAAATTAGGCATTTACAGTTGCCCCTCTTTGCTCGAGAACATGAAGAGTTTTCGTGCAAAGATAGTGAATGTCATGACTAATTTTTGCTCATACATCACTATAATGAAGCATTTTTTTAAAGGGTGACTGAACCTTGCTTCCGAGGTTGCGTACATATCCTTGGCTATAAAGGAATCAGGTTAGTGTAGTTCTAGGAAAACTTGGTAGCTGGGACTACCGGACACTGGAGTTAAGACTGTTGCTGCTGCTGTTGTTATTGTTACTGTTACTTGCTGCTTACATCAAAATAAGAAGAGAACTACATATTGTTTCAAGCTAAGAGTTACAAAATTCCTATCTATGTGTCTTCTGGAGTCAAATCTTGATTCTTGACCTACTCGCTTGTGTTGACATTAGATTGGATCTTGATGCTCTTTGTAGAAAAGACTATGGCTCATTCTTGATTGTTTGATTTCCCGATCAGAATTTGGGAAAATGAAAAAGATGGATTGTTGATACATTATCGATGCTAGCTCCAACTATCTTGTGATCGAAAGACTTCTTTCTTCTGATGTGAAACTGAAACTGCAAGCTTTAAACGTCACATGTGCTCTACGGCGGGGCCTGAAAATCCATCAAAGACGAACAAAATGAACAAAATATTTCTGCCCCAGTTTGGACTAGGAAAATTTTGTGAGTTCTCATAGAAAGCTATAAACTATCTAATTTATTGAAAGTCACACAAAAACAGTAGAATAAACTAGCTAAAATAATAAAATTTTGTAACGAGGGATTGTGTACCCTACGTTACCAAAAGGATAGGTAACCAGGGGTTGGGACACTGTATTACTGAAAAGGAATGTAACCAGGGGTTGGTACCCTGTATTACTGGAAAGAAATGTAACCAAGGGTTGGCGCCCTGTATCACTAAGGATGAATATAACCAGGGGTTGGTACCCTGTATTACTGGAAAGAAATGTAACCAAGGGTTGGCGCCCTGTATCACTAAGGATGAATATAACCAGGGGTTGGTACCCTGTATTACTGGAAAAGAATGTAATCAGGGGTTGGCGCCCTGTATCACTGAGGATGAATGTAACCAGGGGTTGGCACCTTATATTATTGGAGAGGAATGTAATCAGGGGTTGGTACCCTGTATTAATGGGAAGAAAATATAATCAGGGGTTAGTACTATGTATTACTGAAAGGAAATGTAATCAGTGGTTGGTACCCTGTACTACTGAAAGGAAATGTAACCAGGGGTTGGCGCCCTGTATTACTAGGAAGAAAATGTAACCAGGGGTTGGCACCCTGTATTACTGATAAAGTGTTGAATTCCTCTAGGAGAAATGGTTCTACCCGAGTTAAGCTACGTAAAACATCCTGAGCGAAGAGTACTTCTACCCAAAACTATGAGCTGGATCCCCCTAGGCAAAATGGTTCTACCCGAGTTAAGCTACGTAAAACACCCTGAGCGAAGAGTACTTCTACCCGGAACTATGAGCTGGATCCCTCTAGGCAAAATGGTTCTACCAGGGTTAAGCTACGTAAAACAACCTGAGCGAAGAGTACTTCTACCCGGAACTATAAGCTGGATCCCCCTAGGCGAAATGGTTCTACCCGAGTTAAGCTACGTAAAACACCCTGAGCGAAGAGTACTTCTACCCGGAACTATGAGTTGGATCCCCCTAGGCAAAATGGTTCTACCTGGGTTAAGCTACGTAAAACAACCTGAGCGAAGAGTTCTTCTACCCGGAACTATGAGCTGGATCCCCCTAGGCGAAATGGTTCTACCCGAGTTAAGCTACGTAAAACACCCTGAGCGAAGAGTACTTCTACCCGGAACTATGAGCTGGATCCCCCTAGGCGAAATGGTTCTACCCGAGTTAAGCTACGTAAAACACCCTGAGCGAAGAGTACTTCTACCCGGAATTATGAGTTGGATCCCCCTAGGCAAAATGGTTCTACCTGGATTAAGCTATGTAAAAAACCCCGAGCGAAGAGTACTTCTACCCGGAACTATGAGCTGGATCCCCCTAAGCGAAATGGTTCTACCTGGGTTAAGCTACGTATAACAACCTGAGAGAAGAGTACTTTTACCCGGAACTATGAGCTGGATCCCCCTAAGCGAAATGGTTCTACCTGGGTTAAGCTACGTAAAACACCCTGGGCGAAGAGTAATTCTACCGTAACTATGAGCTGGATCCCCCTAGGAGAAATGGTTCTACCTGGGTTAAGCTATGTAAAACAACCTGAGCGAAGAGTGCTTCTACCCGGAACTATGAGCTGGATCCCCCTAGGTGAAATGGTTCTACCTGGGTTAAGCTACGTATAACAACCTGAGAGAATAGTACTTTTACCCGGAACTATGAGCTGGATCCCCCTAGGTGAAATGGTTCTACCTGGGTTAAGCTACGTATAACAACCTGAGAGAATAGTACTTTTACCCGGAACTATGAGCTGGATCCCCCTAGGCGAAATGGTTCTACCTGGGTTAAGCTATGTAAAATGACCTGAGCGAAGAGTACTTCTACTCGGAACTATGAGTTGGATCCCCTTGGGTGAAATGGTTCTACCTAGGTTAAGCTATGTAAAATGACCTGAGCGAAGAGTACTTCTACCCAGTACTATGAGCTGGATCCCCCTAGGTGAAATGGTTCTACCTGGGTTAAGCTATGTAAAATGACCTGAGTGAAGAGTACTTCTACCCGGAACTATGAGCTGGATCCCCCTAGGCGAAATGGTTCTACCTGGGTTAAGCTACGTAAAACAAGAAGAGTACTTCTACCCGGAACTATGATCTGGATCCCCCTAGGCGAAATGGTTCTACCTGGTTAAGCTATGTAAAATGACCTGAGCGAAGAGTACTTCTACCCGGAACTATGAGCTGGATCCCCCTAGGCGAAATGGTTCTACCTGGTTAAGCTATGTAAAATGACCTGAGGGAAAAGTACTTCTACCCGGAACTATGAGCTGGATCCCCCTAGGTGAAATGGTTCTACCAGGGTTAAGCTACGTAAAACAACCTGAGCGAAGAGTACTTCTACTCGGAACTATGAGTTGGATCCCCTTAGGTGAAATGGTTCTACCTAGGTTAAGCTATGTAAAATGACCTGAGCGAAGAGTACTTCTACCCAGTACTATGAGCTGGATCCCCCTAGGTGAAATGGTTCTACCTGGGTTAAGCTATGTAAAATGACCTGAGTGAAGAGTACTTCTACCCGGAACTATAAGTTGGATCCCCGTAGGAGAAATGGTTCTACCTGAGTTAAGCTACTAAACTAGGAGGTGTGAATAGTAGTGATGTATGCTAAAAATAAAAGAAAAATGGATATTTTAAGGAGCTTACATTTGGTGACATTCGTCCTTTAAGAACCGCCATTCTGCACTGCTTTGTTCCTGCTTCAAACAAAGAAAAATTTATGAGCTTTCAAAACGGTGGTTGGTTTGTGGCCTTGATGCCCTATTGTGGTTTTACTTCACGGCATCTCTGCATCTGAAGAACTGATTCTATCAGTATGGTGCCGAGGTTCTCGGATACTCTATCACGGCCTCTCCACAGTTGAAGAACTGATTCTATCAGTATGGTACCGAGATGCTCGGCTGATCTGTATCATTTTCTGGAGACCTTGGCTTTCCAATGCTGCCCCCAACTGTTTCATACCCAGACGTCCTTGGTATTTCTACCTTTGTCTCTGAGGCAATGCAACTTTTTTTTTAAAAAAAAAAACTCAGTTGTCTTGCACCTAGTATCGGTTTGTGTCTGCAGTGCTTATGAACTTTTCTCATGAAGAGGTCTTGCTTAGGCAACCTTTTCAGTTTCTTTGAGACACTTTGTTCGCCTTGTCAAATGAGATTACAGACGAATTCGTGCCTTCGGTAATGTTGTATATGCCCCAAATTGTGCTCGATATTACGGGGAAACCGTAGCCAGTTTTGCAGCCATTTCTTTTCTTCGCTTTTGACGAAATATTAGACCGAAAGGGACTCAATCAAAATTATGGATAAAAATAGAATAATACTTGAAGGTGCAAAAGAATTGTGCTTAAACAAAAGGCGTCCCTTTCGGGGAAAGGAATAGGGAGACTTATCTGGAAGTATGTGCCGACTTGAATGAATCATGACATGCATTTTGGACTGGACGCCTGATCCGTCTGAGCTGTCTAATTCTCAAAATCCATCGCAAGGGTTCATCTTGAAACTGTCTTGGTCGTGCTCATGCTGGGGTATCAAAGACCCTCATTCGGCTAATAGCGCCCTCTGCGGGTTTTCGCTAACTGCCTCTCTCATTTCTCTACTCACCGTCGCCCTATGGTGCCCATTTGGGTTTTCACCAATAAGACTCTCATTTCTCCGCTCACTATCGCCTTACAGTGCCCATTTGGGTTTTCACCGATAAGACTCTCTCATTTCTTTTTCTTTTTTTTAAGGTACGACATACGGAAGGTTGTCCAATTCCCCTGGCATGGGAACTTCAAATATTCTCAAAGATCGACCAGAAGTTCTTAACATGGAAAAAATGGGAAAAGAACCTTGGACTGAATTACAACTTTTGGAACCGTTTCTACAGAAAAAACCGTAAAATAAAACAAACTTCTGCCCCAGTTTTGGAGTATTGGGAATATGGATTTTTTGTTGTGATGGGACCGCACCCAGGGTAAAGCTGCCTACGTATCCTTTCGGAATCAGGTCGGACGTAGTTCAATGACTCAGAAGATTTGTTGTTTGAGTTTTTTTTGTCTTTTTTCTCTTTCTTCTTTTTTTCTCTTTTTTTTTGGCGATTACAAGTACACAGGTTCCAAAAGGTGGAAAACAAAGAAGACAAATAAGGCTCAAAAAGTTAACAAAAGGGTGACACCTATTTGGAATGGCGAGCAATGATAGCCTTCGTCATCTCAATCTGAGAAAATCATGCGTGAAAGTTCCATACTGGGTATATATTAGACATAATATATTTTGATTGCATCTGCGTTAATAGGCATGTCTGATACCCGTCCTTCTTCATCTACCAAGTGCAAGGCCCCTTTTTGTAACACTTTCTTGATGATTTAGGGTCCTTGCCAGTTTCGGGAAAACTTTCCTTTAGCTTCTACTTGGTGTGGAAGAATGCGTTTTAGAACGAGTTGGCCTACCTCGAAGTGCCTTGGATGCACTTTCTTGTTGTAAGTGTGTGTCATTCTTTGTTGGTATAACTGGCCAAAGCACACTGCTGCTAGCCGCTTCTCATCAATCAGCATTAGTTGTTCTAATCGGGTCTTTACCCATTCTGTATCTTCAATCTCCAACTCCGCAATGATCCGAAGAGAGGGAATTTCAACTTCAGCTGGTATTACAGCTTCTGTTCCATATACCAGCAGATAAGGCGTTGCACCAACAGATGTGCGAGCAGTCGTGAGGTATCCCAAAAGAGCAATAGGCAACTTTTCATGCCATTTTCTGGAACCTTGGATCATCTTCCTAAGAATCTTCTTGATATTCTTATTTGCTGCTTCAACGGCTTCATTGGCTTTTGTCCGGTAAGGGGTAGAATAGCGATGTATAATTTTAAATTGCTCGCACACCTCCTTCATCAAATGACTATTTAGATTGGCTGCATTGTCAGTGATAATGGTCTTTGGGATACCAAAGCGACAAATGATGTTAGAATGAACGAAGTCTACCAGTGCTTTCTTGGTGACTGCTTTGAAAGTGACGGCCTCCACCCACTTGGTGAAGTAATCAATTGCAACCAAAATGAATCTATGCCTATTTGAAGCCTTTGGCTCGACTGGCCCAATAACATCCATTCCCCAAGCAACGAAGGGCCAAGGAGAGGACATGGGATGCAACTCCGAAGGTGGCGAGAGAATCGGGTCACCATGAATCTGGCATTGGTGACACTTGCGAATAAAACTGAAGCAATCTCGCTCCATAGTAAGCCAATAATACCCTGCCCGCAGAATCTTCTTCGCCAAAACATATCCATTCATGTGGGGTCCACATACCCCCGAATGCACGTCACTCATGGTCCACTCAGCTTCTGTGGCATCTATGCATCTCAACAAGTTCAAATCTTGGGTCCTTTTGTACAAAATTTCCCCATTCAGGAAGAAATCGCCACCGAGTCTCCTTATAGTTCTTTTTTGATCTGCCTTGGCATGCTCTGGGTATTCCCTTGTTTTCAAGAATCATTTTATGTCATGATACCACGGTTCACCATCTGGTTCTATCTCAATAGTGTTGCAGTAACCGTGTTGATTCCGAACTTGGATTTCCAATGGATCAATATGAGTGTTGCCTGGATAAGGGAGCATCGAGGATAAAGTAGACAGGGCATTGGCTAGCTCGTTATGAAACCTAGGAATGTACCTGAACTCGATGGATTTGAATCTTTTGCTCAAGTCTTGTACACATTGCCTGTATGGAATAATCTTTATGTCTCGAGTCTCCCATTCGCCTTGGGCTTTCCAGATAAGCAAGTCGAAATCTCCCATAACCAAAAGTTTATGCACATCCAGATCGAGGTCCATTTTTAGACCCATGATACAAGCTTCGTATTCTGCCGTATTATTGGTACAGAAGAATCGAAGTCGGGCCATTGCAGGGTAATGTTTTCCAATAGGTGAGATAAGGGTTGCCCCGATCCCAACTCATTTGATATTGACAGCCGCATCAAAATACATTTTCCATACGTGGTTGTCATCCAGAGCTACTTCCTCTATTCAGTTGACCTCTTCGTCTGGGAAGTATGTGCTAAGTGGCTTGTACTCATCATCAACTGGATTCTCTGCCAAATGATCTGCCAAAGCCTGTGATTTCATCACAGTGCGAGTGACATAGACGATGTCGAACTCTGTGAGCAGAATTTGCCATTTCGCGAGCCTGCCAGTGGGCATTGGCTTTTGGAAGATGTACTTCAAAGGATCCATTATGGATATGAGGTAAGTAGTGTAGGCCAATAGATAATGCCTCAGCTTTTGAGGCGACCCAAGTCAAGGCACAACATGTCCTCTCTAAAAGGGTGTACTTAACCTCATAATTGGTGAACTTCTTGCTCAAATAATAGATTGCTTGTTCCTTTTCGCCTGTTGCATCATGTTGCCCCAAAACGCATCCAAAGGAATTATCCATCACTGATAGATATAAAAACAACGACCTACCAGGTTCAGGTGGTACCAGTATAGGGGGTTTCGACAGATAATCTTTGATCCTGTCAAAAGCTCTTTGGCAATCGTCTGTCCACTTGATAGCAGCATCCTTTTTCAGCAACTTAAAGATGGGCTCGCACGTGGTTGTGAGCTGAGCAATGAACCTACTGATGTAGTTCAGCCTCCCGAGCAAACTCATAACTTCCTTTTTGTTCTTCGGGGGTGGTAGATCAAGAATAGACTTTATCTTAGATGGATCCAATTCGATGCCTCTCCGGCAGACTATAAAACCAAGGAGTTTCCCAGATGGAACGTCAAATGCACACTTGGCTGGATTAAGCTTAAGGTCATACCTTTGAAGCCGTTCGAAGCCGTTCGAAGAACTTTTTCAAAGCGCGCACATGATCAGCCTGTGTCTTTGACTTTATGATGACATCATCGACAATTACTTCAATCACTTTGGGCATCATGTCGTGAAAAATAGTGGTCATGGCCCTCATGTAATTTGCCCCTGCATTTTTCAAACCGAATGGCATGACCCTATAACAATAAGTACCCCGTGGAGTGGTGAAAGCGGTATTTTCTGCATCATCCTCATCCATTAGAATCTGGTGGTACTCAGCATAGCAATCCACGAATGACTGTATCTCATGCTTTGCGCAATTATCTACAAGAATGTGGATGTTTGGCAAAGGAAAATTATCTTTTGGACCTGCTTTGTTCAGGTCTCTGTAGTCAACACAGACTCTAGTTTTTCCATCCTTCTTTGGCACATACACAACATTTGCCACCCAGGTGGTGTATCGAACAGCTCTGACCACATTGGCGCTCAACTGCTTCATTATTTCCTCTTTGATTTTGTCACTCATGTCCGTTTTAAATTTTCGTTGCTTTTGTTGGACCGGTGGAAAATCAGGATACTGGGAAGCTTATCAACCACTAGATCAGCACTTAAACCCGGCATATCATCATAAGACCAAGCAAACACGTCTCTGTATTCAAATAAAAGTTGAATCAAGGCATCTCTGGTTTTTTGTTCAGTGTGAATGCTTATCTTTGTTTCTCTAACATCTTCATGACTTCCAATATTAATGGACTCAGTTTCAGTGAGGTTGGGCTTAGGCTTGTTTTCAAATTGTTCCAACTCTCTTTTGATTTCCTCAACAACCTCATCTTCATCATACTCAACCTCTTGATGCATTATTGCGAAACTAGACAGCTTTTTAAGATCTGGGCGTGAATTCCGCATGCATGTCATGTTATTAAAGTCAGCATTAACAAAACTGAAATGGAAACAAAAATGACAGAAATTAGGGAAACGAAAAGATACAAAACTGAATACGAAACTGAACTGCATTTCATTGAATTCGAAAGGATGGGAGGGTTAATATCAAAACAAAACAATCATACTGAGATGTTTGGATTACAACCCTGAAAGTAACCCAAAATACAAAAAAGAAATTGCAAAAGAAAACTACCAAGACTCCTTCCTTGTGGAGAGAGGAGTTGCTTCCCAATTGTTGAGTATGGTGTCTGGGCCAATTAGTTGCATATCAGCACGACTAGTGCCTTCACCAGCCTGGATCATATTGACTTTAGAAAACATCTGGCCTAGACCGTGGCAAATTTCATCAATGTTTTCCTACGTCGAGGAATTTTTACCCTCTTGGAGTCGTGGGTTGACAAAAGTGTAGAAAATATGAGGGATAGGTTGTTGCAAGACCCATCCGTGCTTTTTGCGGTGATTGGCTTTGTCTTCGTCTGCTTGTGTTGGGCTGAAGCCTAAACCAAAAGTACCCTGGTTACTGCACGGAGAAATGGGATCCTAAATTCCTTGCAATGACGCCCCCAAGCCTTTTGTTGGCTCATAACCCTGTCTCAGCATAAGTGCAGCCACCATTACAGATGTGGAGGAAAGACGAGGATGCATAGTGCGCTTTCCTTCCTCGACATGGTCCACAGCAACCACTTCAAAATCCTAATAGACAATGGACTCACACCCTTCCCTGGCCTCAATACATGGGATTAACGGGTCTTTATAAATGGACGACTCGTCTTCCCCGTGAACGATAATTTCTTGCCTGTCATGTTAAAACTTGAGCATCTGATGTAAGGTGGATGGCACAGCTCGGGCCGTATGGATCCATCGCCTTCCAAGAAGAAAGTTATAAGAATTGTCCATGTCCACTACCTGGAAGACAATTTCAAAGTCAACTGGCCCAATCATCATGGAGAGGCTCATCTCCCCAATGGTATCTCTCGCTGAGCCATCAAAAGCCTGAATGCGGACATTGATAGGTCGTATTTTGTCTGTATTGATCTTCATGATTTCCAAGGTGGAGAGGACACACATCTACGCTCGAGCCTCCATCAACCATGACTCGCTTTACGTAGTGCCCCTCACATTTAACAGTCAAGTGTAAAGCCCTGTTGTGCCCGACTCCTTCTTCAGGGAGTTCGTCATCAGTATGTGATTCTGTTCACCTTAAAAAATTTGTTGGACATATTTTCTAATTGATTCACTGTGGTCTTCTCTGAGACATGTTCCTCGTTTAGGATCTTGATTAGCACACGAGCATGCTCTTTTGAATGCATGAGCAGAGATAGTAGAGAAATTTGGGCAGGAGTCTTTCTCAGCTGGTAAATGATTGAGTAATCCTAAACTTTCATCGTTTTCAAAAACTCTTCCGCCTCTTCTTCAGTGACTGGTTTCTTTATTGGCAGTTGGCCTTCTCTGATTTGCTTGGCCTTCCTCAACTCTTCCGGAGAGTAGCACCTCCCCAATCGAGTCAAACCTCCAGTTTCTCCCACTTCTTCTATGATTTCCTTGCCTTTGTAAGTCATCATAGTTTTGTTGTAGTTCCAAGGAACGGTCTTCGTGTTTGTCACAGGGGGTTGTACAGCAGGTTTGATTATGATTGGATTGGTTATACCCTTCGCACTGCCCTGGTTCTGCCTTGTGATGGGGTGGCCTCCAAGGACATATAACCTTGGGCTTGGAACATTGAAGCGGACTTCCAACCTCGAGATTTTTGGAACATATAAATTTGCCTTCTCTGAGCTCTGGGCGCCTTTCACAATCAATGGCACATCTCGACTTGGTCTTACTTTTAGACCTGTTCCTTCTGGAATTTCTCCTCCTGTCATTTCTACTCGACCAGCCGGCTTGTATTCTTGATCTCGGCCAATCATTCCCACAAAATGAACGTCATTATGTACTGGCAAAGGGTTGTTGGTCACATTAGGAGGGTCCTCGTCATTTGTCACCACAATCAGTTTTTCAGCAATTAGTCTTTCTATGGCTCTTTTCAGAGTCCAACAGCCATCAGTGCTATGCCTAAGGGCCCCTGAATGATATTCACATCTAGCATTTGCTTGAAATCCATGTGAATCGGGATGCATATGGTGGGGAGAGATGGGTCCAATCACTCATATTTGCTTCATCTTCTGGAATAAACTAGAGTATGATTCAGCCAATGGAGTGAATTTTTCCGCCGACCTCTGATCTCGACCAAAATCCTGCCTAGGACGAGCATTGTAGGGTGCCCAATTTGCTGCTAAGGTCGGGAGATCCTTGGAGCTGGTGCCCGTACTTGCTGATTGGGAGGCCGAGCATAAGACTGAGCATTGAACACTGTATACTGTGGTGGGCCCACAGAGTATTGAGGAATTGGCAGAGGATAGTAATGTTGAGGGTAGCTGGATTGCCCCTGCTGAATTTGCACATAAGGGTGTGGTGCCCCCCTTTGAACTTCCCTAGATCCGGAAGTCATCATGGACCCCTCATCTCTCTTCTTTTATTTGCGAAGTTCTCGACCCATTTTGGATAGCTTGGGTAGTGGCCTTGAGAGCAGCTTGACTTACAATTCTGCCAGTCTTGAGACCATTTTCGACCATCTCTCCTATTTTGATTGTTTCTGCAAAAGGTCTACCCATCGCGGAGATCATGTTCTGAAACTAATCAAACTCTTGAGCCTGCAGAAAAACAGTGATCAACTCATGGTTATCCATGGGTGGCTTGACCCTAGCCGCTTTCTCCCTCCACTTGATTGCATACTCCCTAAATCTTTCAGTTGGCTTTTTCTACATATTGGACAGGGAATTGCGATCTGGCGCAATATGTATGTTGTACAGGAATTGTTTGACGAAGGCTTGGGCCATGTCGTCCCAGACATGCCAGTGAGAGATATCTTGGTCAATGAACCATTCAGAGGCTACACCCAAAAGACTTTCTCCAAAATAAGCCATCAACAATTCATCCTTTCCACCTGCACCCCTCAGCTGGTTGCAGTACCTTTTCAAGTGGGCGATAGGGTCGCCGTGACCAACATACTTCTCAAATTTTGGGGTCTTGAACCCTGGTGGCAAATGGATGTGAGGGAACATGCATAAATCACTGAAATATACACTTTTGTGACCACCTAGTCCTTGTATGTTCTTTATGTTCTGTTCAAGACTTCTTATTTTCTTGGCCATCTCATCTGGCTCAACTATCTTGGCAGGCTTTTTATTTTCCACTAGTGACTAGTATTGAGGAGTCTGGTTGTATGGAGTCGAGGCCCTGAAATCCATATTTGGAGAGTAATATTGGCCATCATAATCATGATATGGTGGCTCATTGTTTGGCCTCATCACAGGAAGTGGTGGCGGGATTGTATATACCGGTGCGCCAGACACGACAAGAGGCGTGTTTCTGACCGGTGCGGCTGGAGGTCGTACATTAGAGGTACCATGGGTGGCATGGATGTTGTAGTTTGGCACATACCCTGGTGGTAGAATGTGATCGCTTGTTGCACAGAGCGGTGGTTGAGTAGACAAGGGTACGGTGGAAGTTCCTTCTGAGGAACCCTGAGGCGGAGGTTGACCGGAGACCCAAGCCTGATACATATCAGACAGTTGTTGTTTCAATCTTCTTACTTCCTCCGACTCTTGCTCACCTGACTGACCATGGGGGTCGTCACTAACCAACTCGATTTCATCATTATTAGCCATCGGTACCTTTCCTTTAGATCTGGTGAAATTATGATGTGTTGCCAGTTTCACCACAAACCAACTACCTTAAGCTTACTATATAAGAGACAACAAACGCGTTAGGGTTAGGCCTTTTACATATATGAATTACACGTTATATGCCATGTTCCTAACATTGTCACCATTTATAAAATGCTCTTGGAAGGCTTCATGTTTCATCCCGGCTTATAAGGCTGCTGTTTATTGGCGTTCTTAGTAATTTAATTTTTTTATTTTTTTTTATTTTTATTTTTTCGCTTTTCTTTTCCCTCACCTCACTTGTTCCCTCATTTTAGAGTCATTGAAAAATATTTCGATCGAACCTTTTGGGAGTTGCCTACGTATCATGTCACCGCATGAATCAGACCATTACGTAGTTCAAGGACACGACAATTTTTTTTTTTTTTACAAAACAAACATCTTTGGTTCAATTTTGAATTTTCTAAAACAAAATATTTTTCATTGATTTTCATTTTTTCTTTTAATACAAGACCCAAAAAATTACATAAACACGAAGATATAAACAACACCAAACTTGACTCAAAAATAGATTTTTGAAGATAAAAAGCATAACAACAAGACTCAACTTACCTAAGACTCTTACAGACTCGATAACAACAAATGAACAATCAAAATGGACTGCCAAATAAAGAGACTCTAATCTTTGCGGGAGAATACAACAGCGTCATTGTAGTCATTGCACTTATTCCTGCGGCTGACCCCCAACATCGCGATATATCCTCTCTAAGTATGTAGATATGTGACGAGCGACATTCATTGATACTTTTGCGAACTGCTCGGGCGTCATTCCCTGGCAACTCCTACAAGCTCAGGAGGTATATGTGGCTACCTCGAGGATCTTTCCCTTAATGTGCTCCTGAGCCAAATACAACTCTTGATTTTGTTGACCACGAGTTCTTGCTAGATCCAGCGCATCATGCTCGCGCTCCAAGGCCATATCTCTCTGGCGCCGAGCTTCTACTTGTCCCCCTCTAACCGATTGATCACCTTTTGGCAGTGATGTCTTTCTATTTCAACTCGGCGATCTGGCGCTCCTTACTTGATTCAACTCCCTCTAACTGAGCCCTTAGGCCCTGGATTAGTGAAGCGTAACTCATGCGCTCATGATCACGGACTACCCTGAACTGGGCTTCTCTCTCTTCCTGTTATTGAGTGGTTGTGGCTATGTTTTTCTTCCGAATTTGGGTTTTGAGTGCTTGTTTCTCTCGTGCCCACTGAGCTTTCTCTTTCTCAAAAGTATCATTTAGCAGATCCCTGTCCACTTTAACGATGCCGAGCTCTTCTTGCAGTGCTCCGAAGGAAGATTCATAATCTCTTGTCATCTGTTCCATAGCCAGCCCAACTCTGTTTTGAATCTCAGCCTCCCACTCTGCGGTGCTCTTCACGACTGTCCCCGGTCTATCTGCGAGAGCCTCTTGATTATAAAACCACTCAAGATAAGAAGGATTCAACTTATGTCATTCTCGATCTGCCACCATGGTGCCACACTCGAGTATCTTAGTGCCATTCCAAACACCTTGAGCATAAGCTTCACGAATGGGATCCTCTGATGTTGCTTCCCAAATAAAGTTTTCCATAGCCTCTACCTGGGGCACTATCTGCTTGTGACCCAACTGACGTAGGACTCTCATGGGAGCATATGGATGATAACCCCGAAGCCCCATCAAGATCAGAAATGGATGGCAAGATGACTTATAGATGACATATTCTGCGGTGAACCAAGGATAGTTCCATGTAATCTGATCATCTGTTAAGGAGTGGATATACTCCCTCCAATCTTGGACACTTTCTGGAAAACTACGAACCTCCAACTCACTTTTTAATCTTGCATTATATTGGCGAACATGATTACCCCAACAAGTACGGTGGTCTACCTGATAAGGATGACGAAAAAGATGATCCATGAACCACATCTGGAGCAGGAGGTTGCAACCTTCAAAGAAACCTTTTCCTTCCCAGCGCCTGGTCGAGGTGCAAAAGATATCTGCTAATACCATAGGAAGAATGGAGGAATCTTTTCTTTTCATCATGGCTATGAGTATCCCAGTTAACCTAAGGTTGATCTTCCTATCCTCTCTTGGGAAGACCATGCACCCCAAGAAAGCTACAATGAATGCTTTCCGTCCGTGTTCTCTCCATATGTGTTGGTTCTGTTTGTTAACCAACTTCGTCCCATATTCTGAAAACCCCCCTTCATGTACATACTTGTCATACAAGAAATCTAGGCAGACCTGCCCCTGGGCCACATGTGCTATCTCGATGTGGTTGATCCACATCTTCTCAAGGAACTTGATAGCAGTGACATCCCTGGGAGCTAAAAGTCTCTTTATTCGACTCTTTTTCCCTAGATTTGTATATTCAGCGAATTCTTCCAAGGTAGGAGTCATTTTAAACCCATTAAGACAAAACACGTTGTTCTTCGGGTCCCAGAAATAAACCAAAGCATGGATGAGTTCTCGTTTAGGCTCGATCTCCATGATGTTTACCAAGTTTTTCAAATAATCCTTGATCTTTCCTTGCTCAAACCCATCCATGTTGTTCCGTCATCGCTTCAATAACCTAGGCACTTTGTCGACAATCTTAAATTGCGAGTGCTCTTTGACCTCTCGGCCTCTTGTCAGGTCTTCCATTAACTGAATCCATATCGTACCTAGATAATAAAAATATGGGGTTAAGTCCTAATCTAAACTCAAAGAAATGACACTAAGTAGACATTTAGAATAGACAAACTTCTTATGGGGGGAAAGCTAACAAAAAAAATACGGTCGGACATGGACAAAATTATAAAAGGTGACGAGGGGAACAAGATGGTTATTTTTATGAAGACGGCTCTTCAGTATCTCTAAGAAAAGTATTAAGGCTGTCTTGGTAAAAATATCCTGACACATGGACAAGCGGGTAAAAAGAAATAAAAGTTTAATTTTTTTTTTAATATTTATTTTTTTTTACGAAAAACACCCATTTGATACTTTACAAAAAAAATCTATAAGGTTGACTGGGCAAAAAATGGCCAAAGACAAAGGACGACAAAACAAAAACAAAATGACTATTTTTACGAAAATAGCCTTTAGACACTTCCGAGAAAGGTTTAAAAGTTGTTCCGGCAAAATGGTCAAAAATAAAGACGAAATGGTAAAAGGTGTTAAAACGAGCACAATAACCATTTTGTACAGACATAGCCCTTCGGCACTTCCGAGGAAGATTCTAAGGCTATTTCGACAAAAATAGTTTTACATAGGGGCAAAAAGGAAAAATATTAGCTATATTTACAAAAAGAGCTTTTGACAATTCCGAAGAAGGTTTTGAGGTTGTATTAAAAAATATGATCTCACACAAAAGCAATGAAAAAGACAAATAACATCAAAACTATCGATTTATTATTTAAAAAAAAAAGAAACTAAAAAATATTGTGGACATACTGATTTCGAAAACTCTTGCAAAAATAGGGTTGAACCCGATGAAGGTTGCTTACGTACCCCACTGGAATTGTGAGAACCGAATCTGCGTAGTTCGAACCAGAACTTGACATTTTTTATTTTATTTTTAATTATTTTATTTAGTAAAAACAAATCATTTGTACAAAACTAGGGAAATGATTTTCTTTTATTTTTTTATTTTCTTTTCCAAATTCCGCTCAACTAATTTCTAAAGTCGGTCAACAAATGCAATCAATCCTCCCAAATGATTTAGCTGGCACATATGTAAATATGGTGGTCTCTACACGGATACCTGCCTTATACGGACTCGACTCCCGTGCCGAGTTTCGCTAAGTCAAATGCACATGATGCAACAAAACGATCCTACTTGGGATAACCAGGCATGTGACTTGTTTTTCTAGGTTTTGTTTTCCTTAAAAATCCCAGGGGGATGAGGTGTATCTAGACTGGCCATAAACGAGCGGACAACTCGAGTTGGGAAGGGGTAGCGTACCGGGAGCAATACTTCTCCGGATTAACTACTAGACCCTCATTGTTCTTAAATATGAGTGACTAATAATCCTTCACCCGGAGCCTAGGCCCACCGGCTTTATCTCAAAATAGAATGAGGCGCGTATCCGCGATTCCCGAGGTTGTATTCAGAAGACTTAGAGGAGGTGCGAAAGAAGACAATTTATAATACAGTTCAATAATATCAAAGCGGTAAAGAGCAGGCAAGTAGCACGTTAGGCCCAAATAAATCACAGTTATATACAAAATTTAAAATGCCAAATAAAGTTAATGTACAAGCTTGAATTCTTGAATGTCCCCAGTAGAGTTGCCAAAACTGTCACACCCCTTTTCTACCCCCGAAAGAAGATGATATGTGTGGATTAAAGAGTTTTTCCAATTAAAGTGACAAACTTGAGTAGGGATTATTTTATTGTTCAGAGTCGCCACTTGGAATTGATTTTGTGGGTGTTCCAAGTCACCTTTTATTCGAATCCCTAATAAAAGGAAGATTTTACTCTTTTATCATTGGTCTGCGAAAACAAAGTCCAAGTAAGGAATTCTGTTGACCGGAGAGAAGGTGTAAGGTATTTTCCGAGTCCCGTGGTTCTAGCACGGTCGCTTTATTGACTACATTTGTCTTTAAATTAATTTTAAATAAACTGTGTTTCATTTGGTTTTCACGTTTTGCCTATGTCCGCTTTTATTGTTGATGGTTTCATTAATCTCAAACTAGGACGAGTATCCCCGACCCTAGCTTACACTAACCAAGACGAGTATCCCCGACCTTAGCTCGTGTGTCGCACCTATAAGTAGAGCCTACTCGAAGTTAATTAAGTTCAACTTTTATTTATTTTGAAAGAAATGAAACAAGATATGCCCTCACGACTTTGACATTTTGTTTTTACTTCTTTATTCCGAAGCAAGTATTCCCGACATCGGTTAAGACGAAAGTAATTATTTTTTGTTAAAAAATATATTTATAATTAAATGATCTTATTGAATTTATTTAATGGCTAAAAAAAATTTGACCAATATTTGAAGAAATAATAATTTTTCGCTTCATGTTTGAAACTCGACTAGACTATTACCATTGTTATACTAAAAAAAAGAATTTACTAACTTAAACAAAAGGAAACTACGTTATGGATTTAATCAAAGAAAAGCATTTTTTTTTATATATTTGTGGATTGATGGTTCATTTTCTAACTTAAGAAAATTATTTACAAATTCAAAATGAGTGATGTATGGCTAATGGAAACAACTTGGCAATAAGAATTTACTAACTTAAGAAAAATACTACGTTATGGAATTAATCAAAGAAAAGTATTTTTTTTTAATATTTGTAGATTTATGGTTCATTTTCTAACTTGAGAAAATTATTCACAAATTCAAAATGAGTGATGTATGGTTAATTGGAACAACTTTACGATAATTATGATTACTAATTTAAAAGATGAGGTTAGTGCGGGAAAATTATTAACTTACATTGTTTAAAACTAAAAAAATAATTTGGACTTGTGGGGGTATTAAAATGAGGCAACAGCCCACCATTGGGCTTATGGAGTGAATGGGCTCATGTCCAACAAAAATCCAAGAAAGCCCATGCTCTTGGGACTTCAAATCTTCAAATGTGGCCTTTTAGAGCCACATTACAAATCTAATCATATTTTTGCCATTTTTACAATACATAGCCAACTATTTACAAAAGTAAGTTTGTGGAGAATAACTTTCTATTTACAACTTGCCTATTTTACTAAAATAAATCTTTTCAAGAAATGACCAAGAGACTCTAATCAATGAGGGAAAAAAAACTAGTTTGGCAACAACGGAACAAGCATGACTACATGGATCCAAAGTTTAATACATACTTTATGCAAGCAACTGAGGGCAAAACAACATTATATCTAGAACTTTAGCATAAGGCTAAAAATGCTTAACATAATTTGATTAATTAGCATATAGTAATAACATTATCCAACATTTAGGAGCATGTAAAAATGAATTACTATAAGACAAATGAAACTACTGATATTCCCAACTTCATTATCTTTCATTCCAACTCAATTTTAGGAGTGTACATGGTCTGAAAATTACCTGAACAACAGAACAAAAAAATAATGCAAATAAACTCTTTCCAGATCCGAGCAGAACGCCAATAATATGAGCAGCAACACATCAGAAGACAGCAACAACCAAACAGACTTTTGAACTCAAGAAAATGAACCAGAATACCCAGCAAAACAGTTGAAACTAGCCACTAGTAAATCCAGAAAATGCATACAACACCCCTTTATTTCTTAAAAAAATTTCACTCTAAGAAACACTCACCGATCTCAGAATTTTCAGCTTGCTATTGGATATGTTTAGCTGCTGATTTTACTCTCAAAGTTTGTATTTTTTAGTGTGTAAAAAGTTCAGCAATTGTGTAGTAGATTGTGTGTGTCCTTGTGGAAAGAATGGCCTCTTTAAGTAGGAAAAATAAGTCCTTTTGGACAGATTTTGATTCACCAAAAATCTGTCCAAAAGGACTAACTTTTGTATGCCAAAACAGTCTATTTTTCACCAAATGCTGACACAAAGCAGAGTAGTTGTGTTTCCAGCTTGCTTAAACAATAAAATACCCAACAACCATGTACTTTAAACTCAACTATTCAACTTTTATCTACACATGACTGAAATTCAACTTCTAGACTCAAACTCAAACCAATATGAACTAGCATAATAGAAACAAGACTCAAAATGTAATCGAACTAAATATTCAGACAAACTAGATTAGGATGAGTTCGCTTTGTGCAAACTAACATGGAACAACAACTGAATTTCACAAGCTAAAGCCCGAAACAGAAATTAAACGAATATCGCTAAACCGTTACGATTAATAACAACTAAATATACGACTAACTATATAAACAATTCAACTAATCTTTTTGGTTTTTCATGAAATCAACCTAAAGACTTAACTATCGACCGACTAGGTCGAAGAACAAAAAATCAGAACTAATAGACAACAACGAACTACTCGACCGGCTAGGTCGAACAACTGAAATTCACATTCACACACAAAATAGTCGACCGGCTAGGTCGAAGAACCAAAAATAATTTAAGACTAATAACCAATTGCACATATATAACATCAATATTAATAAAAATTAAACCTTTAAAACGAATACTAATCACAAAAGCAAAAAATCAGAAAGATAATTAAAAAAATAAAAGAAGTAAGGTTTATAACAATCGAGGGCATTAGACCACGAATCAAGCAACGAGATGATCTTGAGGATGCTAATTGGCTGCTGTCCAACCTTGAAATGCTTTCATTTCGACAGACGCTAATTTCATTGAACTCAGCGTCGTACCAAAAGTAAATGAGTGTCTTTGGGTTGAATATGCTAAAATAGATGAGAAATGGTGTGACAATGGTGTAACAATGGAGGTTGGGCAGTGGGGTGGCCGCCGGAGGTGGCTGGCCGGCGGCAGTGGGGTGGTCGCCGGAATTTAGGGTGAAGAACAAGGGGAAATGGTAGGTATCGTTGAGCCTTTTCCACTGATGCATGTGTGGTATGGTGGTGGTGACCGGAGCTTCAAGAATTTTGGCCTGAAAATGGCGGCTAGGGTTTTCTAGATCTAAGATTCAGGGAGTTTGAGCTAGTTTTGAGGGATTTGGGTTGGAGATTTGGAAAGAGGAGGTTCTGGGGATTGTATGGTGAGATTTTGGGGTGGTTTGGACGATGGCCGCCGGAGGCGGCGATTTCCGGCCGGCGGAACCACTATGGAGCAGGCGGCGGGCGGGAAGTGGAGTACAAAGAAGAGAAGAGAAGGGAGAGGAAGAAGAGGAGAAGAGAAAATAGGGGCAAAAATTGGGAAGTGGGGTCTTTAAATACCTAAAGTAAGGGTTATTTATGGCCATTGGATCCAATTAAGATGGGTGGCTGAGATTGGATCTCAACCACTTAAACGAAACTACGTCGTTTTGGTACGTCTGGTTGGGGTCTTGAGTTGGGCGGGTCAAGTGCTTTGGGCCGCTGATTTTGGTCCATTTTTGGGCCAATTTAATCTTTAAAATAAAAGGCCCAGTCTCTTAACCCCCTTAACAAACTAATTAAACTAAAAATCTAATTCTAAAAATCTACAAACACACAAAATAATTATTCAAAAGTATAAGGTAAAAAAAAAAACAAAAATTAGGCATTTATAGTTATAGAGAAGTTTGACCCTACATGATTTGAATAATTTTTTAACTCATCCAAAACATATGTATATAGTTTTACTAACGATTTGCAATTCCTAGCATTTCCCACATTGCTTAGTCAAGGTAGCAATATTATTTTTCTTTTTGAAAAATTTGCAGTCGCTATCCTTTGGTTTACACAGAAAATATAAACCGCATTAAATAAACTCGGTGCAATGAGCTCCATATCTTTTGGTTGTTTCTCCAAATTAAAAAAATGTTCACAGTGGTGGACGCACGTGGTGGCAAGCAGGTTCAACTGAACCCGCTTCACCAAAAAATAATATTGTGTATGTGTATAAATTACAATTAAAACCGTATAAATTTTATATAAATATTTTATTTGAACCCACTTGACAACTATTATAATATGACTAAAGTTATGTACTTTTAAGATTGAACCCGCTTGTACAAAATCCTGGGTCCGCCACTGATTGTTGATGTGCCTTTATGGTTATATTTTGATTCCATTATTTAATAAAGTTGTACTCCTATTTTATACTAGCACATTATAAATCAAATTGTTGGGCCCCGTGCAATATCCAAGGTGTTATTTGTACATCTTGGGGTAGAAATGGCGTGGGATAGCCACTTTTTAACATGATATTTAGTTTTTATTCAGTATTTTTAATGCTAAGCAAAAATAGCCACTACTCTATTAATTCATATGAAAAGATGTTTTTACCCTTTCTTTATTAGTGCTGTGTAAATATTAAGAACATGGTGTCCTTAACATTTACATTGCACACATGAAGTTAAGGACGCCAACATGAAGTTAAGGACGCCATGTCCTTAACAATTATACTGAACACATGAAGTTAAGGACATGATGTCCTAAAGTTTAACAACGAAAGGTGCAAATACATGACACTTTGTCCTTAATATTTACACAACATTCATGAAGTTAAGGACACCATGTCCTTAATATTTACATAACACTCATAAAGTTAAGGACACTATGTCCTTAACATTTACACTACACAAATGAAGTTAAGGACACCATGTCCTTAACATTTACACTGCACATATGAAGTTAAGGACATGAGGTCTTAAAGTTTAACAACAGAAGGTGTAAATACAAGTTAAGGACATTATGTCCTTAGCATTTACACTGCACATATAAAGTAAATGACATGATGTCCTAAAGTTTAACAATGGAAAGTGCAAATACAGGACAGTTTGTCCTTAATATTTACACAACATTCATGAAGTTAAGGACACCATGTCCTTAATATTAGCACATGGGTATTTTCGTCCGGGCAGATAAAGAATTATTAAGCTCTGGCTAAAAAATAAATACATTATAAACAATGGCGAAAGAGTAAAGACATCTCTAATTAGCGGCTAACTGTGCACTTCCCCACATACGCACGCTCCCTAACTAGCTAATTTTCTGTAGGGGAAACTATGATGTATAGCCTCTCCAAAAACTAATAATCAAAAAATATATATTTTTTATATTAACATATAATATACGTATTTTAATAATAATCAGTGTATAACTTTTGTATCTTTGACTAGCAGATATAACTATTTTTGGCTGACCGGCCAAATGAGAAACTTGGCCTACAATTTTTGAGCTTGTTGGACGGTCCAATGGTTTTTAGCAAGAACTTGTCTATATTCTTAGAGCTCAATTTTATGAATACGGACTTTCCCACCAAACAGTGCTATTAAAAGTTTATACTATACAATTACTTAAAAATTAATTAAACATTAGTTTACGAGCTGACAATTATACTGAGAGGTAGTATATTGTTACACTTATTGTATGTACGTAATTAGAAAAAGAAAAGAACAAGTTAGATTGAAAGTTTGAAACTATCAGTATACTTATATTGAAGAGTATTTTATTGTTCATCTTTCATCTAATCTCAGATCAAATTATCAGGGGTTTTATTGTTTGTCTTTCCTGGAGTAATCAATTTCATATGAATGTGCAAAGATATTTATGATGCAATAATATACTTCAACTACATGCTTTTGTCTGCAACAAGGTTTGAACCTGTGACGTGGCGGACCTATGTGTAACCTTGAGGGTTCACGGGCCTCCCTAAACTTCGGCAAAAATCTTATCTATGTATATGCGTATATCTTAAAAATGATCACTAAAAGCCTTTAAGAGACACTGGTTGAAGAGAATAGCGGTGCCCCCTGACGTGTTAAAATCCTTGGTCCGCCTCTACCTGTGACGTGCGTCCAGCACACACGTCATGGACTGCACTCTAGCACTTCAATGTGATACAACAACATAAAGATTTCCGCTATATAGTCCCCGGAAAAATCGAATCCTCTACAGAGTAAACAATGGCTACAGAATACAATCACCCTAAGCCAATATCATGGAAGACAAAGGCAGTTTAGTCACTCAACTGGTACAAGGCAATATTACATGGAAAACCCATTATGACTTAGTGCTCCTGGAGTTTGCTTGTCTGACTGAATATATGTTGCCTGATCTGTCTTTGAGTCAGAATTGTTTTCGTCGTGAGACTTCTAACCCAGAGACAAGTCTAAAGTTCTTTCATTTAAGTCTTGTCGTTGTGGAGGTTTTTTCTGCGGAGCCTGAAAGATAAAAACACAATCCAGACATTCGTGCACATTATCATCTCATTTGATCATCATTAGACTCATGAAATCTGAATTGCATTTGGAGCCAGAAAACAGAAGTGTATAACTAAATAAAAGTTCAAACAGAAGAAAAACGAGTGAGGGGAGAGAAATCATGACCTATTTTCTCAAAAACACTTCCTGAGAAGCTAAAGAAAAGGCATCAAACAGAAAAAGAGAGGAGAAAAGGTTAAAAATCTAAAAATCTGGCAGGTCGGAAAGCACTATAAAAAAACAAAGACCAAAAAAAAAAAAAAAAAAAAAAAAAAGGANAAAAAAAAAAAAAAAAAAAAAAAAAAAACCTAATGAATGAATATTAGCTGTATGAAGTCATAGCGTGTATCCAATTTCTTTAAAAAAGATAGAACCTACAAGAGTCATATAAGCCATTCGTACAGCAAATGAAAATGCAAACAACCAAATAACCATACTAATTTTTTTTTAAATCTTTTTTCCTTTGGCTCTCTTTTCCCACAATTTTCATACAGCAGTCACAAAGATATTAAAGTACCTGAATCTCTTCCATGGGCATGTCGTTGATGTCGGGTTTTTCATCATAACCATCTGCCTGAGATGTTGGCTCTTCACTATTTGTATCACTCTCAATTGGTTTAATATCATCTTCAGCTTGTTCTGATGTGTCATTCTTTTGTTCTTCAAGCACGTTAATCTATCTCAACCATTTTTAAGAAATGAAAAGTATACTCACACAGCACAAACCAAAATGATTATCTTTAAAGACATACAAGAAGCAATCTGATTGAAGGAAAGAAATATAAAAAATACTAGCACATTGCATATTACTTTGGCATAGATCAGGTAAGCTTTGCCACCCGAGTATGGACAAGGCATAACAGTCACAATTAGCTCTAAGAGATTAGATTTGGCATTGCCTCTTTATATCCCCGAGGCATACTGAGAATGTTCCTAATTGCGAAACAAAGTTATTGAATGCAAATTGCCTTCTCCCTTTTAATGGCACAAGTGCCACAAACATCTCAACATGTCTGAAGGTTTTCAAGAAGTTACCAAAGGACATTCCCTAGGCAGTAGGTCGCAACCTAGCAGATCGCATATATGGACTTCAACTATCTAAAAAGACATCATTTAATTGATCGGCTCTCCAGGGCTCAAACATCCTACTGAATGACACAAAGATAATTAACAATATAAGTAAGAGAACAGAAAACAATGGTATCAAACTTCATCCTTCTCTTCATGTCTACTCCCGACACTGTTTTACTTCCTAACATTTCAAAAGTTTATGCCAACTTCTGTCGTTGACATTCTTCTCCGTTTCCAGATCTTGCTACAGAGGCAGAGCGAGCTCGGAGAAGGGAAAGGGATTCAACTGAATCCCTCTCGTCACATAATTATACTGCACAAATAGGGTAAAAATCCCCTTAATAAAAAGGGAATATTGTGGTGCAGTGGTAAATGGGGTTCAAAGTTGCTTTAGGTCACAGATTCAAAAACCAACTATGACATTCTAGTACTTTTAAACAAACAAATCAGCAACAAGTGAATAACATAAAGAAGTCTAAAAGTACTTCTATTTAATCAGTAGGAGGTCTTAAGAGTACTTCTCACAGCATTCTGTCATGTTTGGATCTGCACGATGAAAAAGGGGGGACAAATAGATGGAAAAGAAAGAACGATTCGGTCATATGTAGATAAGTCAAACTGAATTAGGTGAAAAAGGAGAATTATAATTCTCAACGAGACAAAACAGAATCTTTTTGGTGGGATAGAGAGGGAAAATGGTTTGTCAATAAACACTTGCTTCATCTTTAATCAAAACTATACATATCAGTCCTGTGGCGATGCCATTTGATGCAAACTAGACACATCCCTTAACCTCACTTCCCAAAGATTCAACCGGAGTTTATCTTCTTCCCAAATATCTAACCAATAATATCTATAAAAGTCACTGACTGTAGTGTACCACTATACCTAACTACTCTCTCGTGACAATGGGTGCGAACTAATCAGGTCGAGGTGAAACCAATGTGGGAGCTTGCAACACAACTCCAAATGTCAGACATCCATCCCCTTGCCTTCCTATTAGGTGGCACTAGCAAGATCTAGCTAAGGTAAGAAATTTCATGTCCACTCTAGTAAACTAGGGTCTCATGAACTGAATTTCCTTGCATTCTATGCACAAAGCGTAACACTATATCCGCCTTAGCTTACAAGTTATTCAAAACCCAACTACATATTAAAAAAAAAAACAAAAAATTAGGACAAATTGTGTCCGAACCAGCATGCGCGTCTCGACTATTCCGTCATGTACTTGCTACCTCCCATCAACATACCAACACATACCAAGTAATTCCGCCCAACAAGGAACCCTATATAACACACACACACACACACACAAAATTTGCTTAAAGTCCAGAACCCTAAACCATCATCACCACCTAATCCACTTCTTCGAAAAATCTGATCTTTTCCCGATAGCAGAGCATAAGAAAGAGTACATCCCACCAAAATAATATAAAACAGAAAAATTATAGCTCGTTGAGATTGCTCAACATTGTTAAGTGTGCTTATATGTTAGTACTAGACTACTATATACAATACACAGTAGATAAAGTTCATCTCCGATAATGCACCCACAATTTTGTAGGTTAAAAGAAGTAATTAGTCAGAGTCAGATTAGTACCGGAATGTACTTGAATTTGCGCTTAGGTGGCTGCTCATCTATGAAGCCGTCATCTTTAGCAGAACTATTAGTAGCGCCGTTACTGTTCTGGCTCGAAGTAATGGGTGTCCATTTGAAAAGCAAGAGATGACAGCCGTTACTGCCGTTAACGCCACCGTTAGCAGTTGGACGGTTGTTGTTGCCGGAGCTAGGCGGCGTTCCGTGGATCCATTTCTTCTTCCACCTCCGAACCGGCCCAGTAAATACAGTTGTCGCCGGCGCGTACCTGTTAGATGACCGGCCTAGTCTGGCCCCTACTCCGTCCATTTACGACGGCGAACCGGTCGTGACTCCGCGGCTAATTATTTTTCTCCGATGGTTATGCCTTTTTAAAAAAAATGAAAGTTTTTCTTTTTTCACTATCCGATAAAAGAGTTTAATAGTGAGTCACACCTGTCTAGCACAATGAAGTTTAATTTTGACTAAAATTCTTAGCTAAATTGGATAATCTTCTTTCAATATTTTAAAATTAAAATTGAGATATTTAAAAAATTATACGAGATATACTATAAGTTGTAATTTTTTTTATATTAATATAATAAAAAATATATTTTAAATATTGATCAAATTTTATACAACTTAACTATCCATAAGTAAAATATGTCGTCTCATTTGAAACGGAGAGAATAATTAAATTTAAAACTTAAATTATTAAAAGCATATTTAAATATACATATCGGATGCTTATTGATTTGATGCATTTCTTGACACGAATAATTCTTTTGTACAAAAGATAGTGTATTTTTTATCCAGAACATAAATCTTAACCACTAAACAAAAAGTTCGATTGTCATGTTACATGATGTTCTTTCATCTCGATGAAAATTACATATTCCTAGCTTTATTATAAACATTGTTTTGTGTTAGTGCTAATTAGTGGTGTACAAAGGAAACTGACAAACTGTACCAAATCGATAATTCAAGTCAATTCGAGGAAAAAATCCGACTATAATTTGGTGTTGGGAAGAAAAACCTGACCAAAATTGGTTTGGTTTGGTTTTAATTAAATAAAGTCAAATCGAAACTAAACTAACCCGATATTACATGTCTAAAAGTTTTAAATATATCTAATACATAAAATATTTAATGTAGTATAGTGTATAAATATTTCTCAAACTTTTTCATAATTTTATCTTTAACATATTATTTCAAGTTTGGACTTATAATTTTTGAATGCTCCAATAAATTTTATAGTCCATAAATATTAGTAACTCAAATAAATTCCATACCAAAATCAAATCAATATCAATATTAACAAAAGACACTCAATCCAATTGTACTAGGATTGACATAGTGTTGGATATTTATTTTTTTAGTTTTTCTTGGTTTATATAAAATGCATAACTTATATTTTTTATTGTTTAGTCATATAAATAATAGTACTTATTAGTCGTACTTATTTAGTAACTTATAATTTTAGATCATATTTATTTTTATTATGTATTATTAATAATATTTATTTTATGTGATTTTATTATCTTTGTTGTTGAATATTTTAGTACAATGCTATGGCTCATCTCATATTTTATGTTATTTTCTTGAAAAAGACCTTATATAATTATGTCTTACTAGGATTAAAGAAATACTTGGAACACAAATTCAATGTTTGTGCTACGAAAATTTTATGAAAAAAAAAATTCGAAAAAACCCGAAAAAACCGAACAAAAATCGTGATTAGAAAATCCGACTTTATTGGTTGGTTTGATCTTTAGATTTAATAACCCGACACAATTCGTTTGGTTTGGTAATTGGAAAATTCGAACCAACTTGGCCTACGTACACCACTACTGCTAACTATCTCCTCCGTTTTATTTTATTTGTTGTAGTTTAACTCGGTACTCCCGCCGTCTCATTTTATCTGTCATGATTCTTTTGTACACGTCTAAGATGAGATTTTAATTACTTTATTCTTGTCCTAATATTTAATCTTTCTTCATTGGTATTTGAACAAAGTTAGGTGTATGTAGTCTTCAAGGATAATTACTAAGAAAAAAAGAAAAAGATAATCAATTTTGTCTTGAACTTCTAAAGTGACAAATAATTTGAGACAACTATTTTTAGTAACCACGACTTAAAATATGAGATGGAGGGAGTACAAATTTTAATAAAAAAAGTAAGACTTCTAAATTTTGTGGTCTTAAATGAGCCATAACATTATATGGTTATAAGACTTTTAAAGCTTTTGTCTTAAATTTGTCAAATCCTTGTGTGGTTATAAATGCTTTTATTAAGAAAATATAAGAATGTATCAATTCCTTTAACAGACAAAAAATAGATTAGCGCCAAACAAAGTAAAGCGGAGAAAGTACTTGCTGTGAATTTACAAATGGAAGATGAAAATGTGTTTGGGCATAAGTTTTTAAAAATATATTTCACTTTAAAAAAAAAAAAATGAAACATGAAATATACCTACAAGTTCTAAACTATCACAAATACCCAACAATACCTTTATCAATAAGATTCATTCAATTATGGCAAACCATAGTCCTGGACATAAATAAATTTGGTACAAAATTATCATTTTTATAATGAACTATATAGTACACTATCAGATGACCGAGACAACGAAGCAGTATTATTACAAAATAATAAATGGTGGGCTCTTTTATAAAATACAAAAGTTTGGAATAATTTAAAAAAAAATATAATAGTGATATTTTCGGCCAAAACTAGCTCTTGAGCTGATTTTGAAATTTGAGTTTTAATGGATTTGTCCCCTGGACACACGAGCAATCCAACCCGTAGGATTTCCCTTTCCTCTTCCCATTCTTACTTCTGTTGGTTTCCCGATAATAGGGATATCTGCGAGAACTCTTACCCACATCTTACCATTTCTTCGGAATTGTCCGCTCATAGCACGACGAAAGTGTCCGATTATAGCACGACGCGCTGCTTCAATGGCTCGATCTGAAAATAGGGAAGGTATAGTAATGCTATGAATGACCCAGTATCGAATACTGGTAATAATATCAGCAAACGAACGTTCTACTGTGCTTCAAGACATGCTGAGCTCTACATATTCTTGTACAGTCAAAGAGGATCGATTCCGTAAAAGATGAGATCAGTAAATGACAGTTCACTGAAATTGCATCTTTGTGAGATCGTCAATATTGTACCGAGGGCGCCAGACCGCCTAACTAGTTGAACCGTTCTCTAATAGAACGGATAAGCCGTAACTCCGTTTTTACCCCATAGAGATATTGAATAGAAGGGGGTTTTTTGTTTCCCACCATAATTTTGAAAATGAACGTTTAAATGCCCTTCAAAAGTAAGTAAATAGATCCGAAACATATAAAATACGATTAATCCCGCCGTGGCCCAAGCTATTATTGCAAAAATTGACGAATACAACCAACTATCATTAAGAATTTCATCTTTGGACCAAAAACAAGCAAGTGTTGTTGCAGTTGTAGAACCATTGGCCATTGATTCTTCCTCGCAAACCTTTCATCCCCGTTGTCTAGCTCTCTCGTAGTCCAAAGCTAATTCAATCGTATCCGCCTTTGAGGAAAAGACCAAATCAGTCTTTGAGCCATCCTAATAAATCCTCGTAGGTAATGTTCTTGGTCTGTTTATATAAATAAAATTTATGAATAAATATGTATTTACCAAAAAAATCAAATATATTCTGACAAATCTATGACCGGACGGATATTTATTTAGGGAACAAAATTTCGTGGTTATGATGTGAGGATTGTTGTTAATGATAGAACAAAAGACATTTTTATTTCATTTTGTCACTCTTCCCCACCCCTGAAGAATGGCGATATTTATAGATCGAGAGTCGAGCATAATATAAGGATAATTTCTAATCTCCAAACCACACCCCCACCCCCCCAAAACCCAACCTATATGGTATAAAAACAATCCTTTTTATATGGATAAAATTTTGAATTCTATTAATGTAAGAGAATTATTAGTTCAAATCCCTTGTGCACATTTTTGAATTTATTCGAATTCCTTTGTCATTTGAGGTATCTTTCACGTATTTACTTATTTATTTTCTGATTTGAGATTACCTTATGATTTTTACCAGCATCCCTCCCTCATTCGGTAAGATGTATTAGAGAAAATAATGTATGCATTAACTTTTAGCATTATTAATCCTTGTTTGATACACTTTTTCAATTTACATATTACTAATGTAAGTATTTATTAAACAACCTATTTTGTATTATCCTATGAATAATTAATATATAGCAGACCATGTCATTACCAATACCAACGTTATTAATGCATGTATGGTATAATTAAAGACAAAATTATCCATTAAGACCATTAAAGCAAACCAATATGGAAGGCATTTTTGTAAGCAACTATTTTTCTTAAAAATTATGCAATGCAAACCACGTCATTACCAATACCACGGCTATAATGCATGTATTAGCATGGTTAAAGTCAAAATTATCCTTTAAGCCCCTTAACGATAAAGAATATAGAGGGCACTTTTGTAAGCAACTTATTTTTGTTAAAAATTATGCAATGCATTTTAATATTTAATACACCACACCAAACAGTGGATAAGAAATAATCTTTATACAACTAATGCATGCATTACTAATACACCTTATTCAACATTATTGTATATACCTTACCAAACGACCCCTTACTCTTTTATTCTTTAGAAAATTGAAAAACAATTATCTTTGTTAACTAATCAGAAAAGGCAATCAAGAATCAGAATACAAGTTTTGAGCACTTGTTACTTTAAAGGAAATAACAATAGACTATTAACAGGATTGAGTTACCGATGAATTTACGTATTGTAACAAAATATAAGTTGTGATGATCAAAGGGGTCATTATGTAAAATTAGACTCTGTTCTAAGTTTAATAGCCCTAAAAGGATATCTCGATTTGCATGCGCAGTCCGGACGTGAACCGGACAGCTTTTATGTGAAAATATGAGAAATAGTAATTTCTAGAGTTAAAATTTTATTAAAATTGATTTTGGTCAACATTTTGAGTAAACGGACTCAGACCGGTGTTCCGACGATCCTGGGAGGTCCGCAGTAAAATATGGGACTGGGGCATATGCCCGAAAATGAATTTCGAGGTCCCAAGCCTTAGAAATCAGTTTTTGAAAGAAATTATTTGTTGAAATATTAATGAAATAAAGAAAGGAATTTATGTTTGAAACCGTTGGTATCGGGCCCGTATTGTGGTTCCGGAGCTCGATACAGGTTTGTTATGATATTTAGGCATTGCCTGTGAAATTTGGTGAAAAACGGAGTGATTGGACATTCGGTTGATAAATAGTGAACTTTAAGTGTTCTTGAGAAAAATAATGAGTTTTGAGGTTTAATTCATAGTTTTACATGTTATTTTCATGATTTGATCGCATGAGCAAGTCCGTATGATGCTTTTAGACTTGCGTGCATGTTTGGTTTAGAGCCCCGAGGGCTCGGGTGAGTTTCAAATAGGTTTGGGTTGTGTTGCGCTCGTTCTTTCTTATGCTTCGACGTCGTTTCTTCAAGTATAAATGATATAATATTGAACAAATGAGATTCGATTTCTATTTTAAATGAAGTATTAGATCCGTATCGTAATTACGGACCTGTAGCAAAAAGAATCATCGAATTTGGACATCGTATGAGGATTTTATGATCATTTTACTAAGGTTGCCAGATTTTTCAGATTAATTACGAAATTGCCACTGATGGCGTATTAAAAATCTGCACTATTTGCAAATATTAAAATCTACATATCTCCTTTATTATAAAGTCAAATTGAGTGATTAAAAGCCTAACTTGGTTAGAATTTCACAAGGAATCCATCGGAGACATAAAAATCGAGTTTCGGGATCATTTGGCATGAGAAACGAGGCAGAATAACTGGCAGAAAAATATATATAAAACGGGCAGACTTCTTCTTCTTCAAATTTTCGAACCCCACATCCCTAGGAGCAAATTTCTTCACCAAATATCACTCCCAAGTCATAGATAATCAATTCTAAACTTTACTCTTTCAACTACTCATTGTTTTCCATCACTTTTAAATCAAAAACTAAGAATTTTCATGGTAAAAATTGAAGGTTTGGGTAGAATTAGGAAATTTTGTAAAAAACGAATCTTTACCTCGAATTGAGGTCGGATTTCGAAACTAATTGTATATTTGGGTTCATGGGTTCATGGGTAAACATAATTTGATCCGAACCCCGAGTTTAGACCAAGCGGCCCGGGGTTGGATTTTTACTTTTTTTGAGAAAACTTAAGAAAAATTATAATTTTCAGTAAAGTTAGTTCATTTAGCATTAATTAATGATATTAAGTTAATTATGATTAGATTCGAGTGTGTTGGAGGTGAATGCAAAGGGAAAAGCTATAATTGAGCAGTGAGTGACCTGCGAATTTGAGGTAAGTGTTTGGTCTAACTTTGACTTGAGGAAATAGCAGTCCCCACTTGTTTGTTATGTGAAATGTATGTGTGTGGTGTATAGGTAAGGTGACGAGTATCTATGCACCAACAATTGGTCTGTTAAACATGATCCCTTCCCCGTTCCCAAGTTAAATGATTCCTGGCTTAATTGTTCTATATTCATTATTGTTTCTATGATTACTTGGCCTTATTCTGTTGTTGTTAAATATTGTTGTAGTTATTTTGGAAAGAGTATTGGTTGCTTATTTGTTTCCCTTGTGGTACAAAACGGTTGAGTAGTTTGGAATTGTTTCTACGAGGCACATATATATATTTATGTTCCTGTTGCTTTCATTTTAGATAATATTGAGGAAGTTATGAGAATTGCAGTTTAACTGTCATAGGACTGTTGAGGTTTACGTGACTATTTGATTTCAATCGATTATTACCAATTGTTGTTGCAAGTGTGTTAAAAAGGTTGGTTGTTCTCTTGATTCTATCATAGTACATAAAGATTGAGCTGGTTTGATAACGTTACGGTGTTTATATATATTCTGGTTGGTTTTATTGTAAAATGATATTGGTTGAAGCTTACGAGCTATACTATTTTCTGTTTGCAATTGTTGAAATAAAGGTGTTGTGAAAGGCTTGACCTGAATTGTGAAAGTTTTTGATGAATAAACAAAATTGATTGTGATAAGGGGGCTGTGATAAAGGCGGATAATTGATTGTGATACAGGTGAAAAAATTGATTGTGATATTGTGAATAAGTGGGATCGGGTTGCACGCCGCAACAAGAAAATGATAAGGGAGAATATGCATGTTTTATTGTTCGTAAATTAAAGGTTGGAACACTCATTGTTTTATTGTCATTCTTTCAGATTCTGCTTTTACTGTTATTTAAAGTGAAACTTGTTCTGTTTACAATTGTCGAGACATAAATATTGTGAAAGGCTTTGACTTGAATTGTGAAATTATGAATAAATTGATATGATATGTCTGGTGGGAGCGGATTCCACGCCGCAACAAGGAGTGATAAGGGTGGACATGTGGGATCGAGTTGCACGCCGCAACCGGAGTAATAGTGATATATTTAGGGAGGAGCAATAAGGGTGGACAAGTGGGAGCGAGTTGCACGCCGCAACAAGGAGCGATAAGGGAGGACATTTATATTTTTACTGATTTTCAAAGAAAAGTAAATATTTGAAAACTTACTATTTTATATTACTATTTTTCATATTTTGGCACTACTTTTATTTAAAGTTAAAGTTTGGAAACTTGAAAATTATTTGAGAGTTGGTTATAGCTGAGGCCTGGAAAAGGCTGCTGAGTTATTCATTGTTGTTGCAGTACTTAATTATTTGCTTAGATTTCCTTCCTGCTTTATATTTATTGTCTTAGTTATATTTTTCTTGTTCGTGTAGAATTATTTTATTGTGTTATTGTATATATTATTGTCACATGTTATATGTTGTTAATGCCCCTCCGTAGCCTCGTCACTACTCCGTTGAGGTTAGACTCGACACTTACTCAGTACATGGGGTCGGTTGTACTGATATTACATTCTGCATTTTTTTGTGCAGATCCAGGTACTAGCCAGCAGTAGAGATTTTTAGAGCAGCCATCTATTTATTCGGAGACACGAGGTATATCTGCCAGCGTTCGCAAATCCCGAGAGTCTTCTCCTATTTTTAGAAAACTGTTTTAGTATATTCAGAATAGTTACACTATTTCTTTCAGCCCAGTGTTTGTAGTATTCTTTAGTAGTTCGTGAATTGTGATACCAGACTCTGGGGTAGTTCTAGATCTGTTATATGATTAGTTCGTGGTTCGTCTTTATTCAATTGTTTATTATTTTATCTTTGAAAATCATTTAAATTAAGTTTACTTTAAATTTATTTATTGATGCTTAAGAAAATAATCAAAGAAAATTAGATACTCGAATTCTAACATTGGCTTGCCTAGCAAGTGTGGTGTTACGCGCCATCACAATCCCTAAGATTGGGAATTTGGATCGTGAAATAAGCACACCAAACTATAGTGTTTTCTTGTATGCACCTATAGACGCAAACTGCTGGAAGTCAAAGCAGTGAGCCTGGAAAGTGCATAGATGATTGGTTTCAGAAGGGCATCTTGAAATGGCTAAATTCTATGCCATTTCCTTCTTCTGCCCTGCTCATCCAACAGTTTACTATCACATAAACATGAACATAGAACATGTGAACTACAACAACTGGCATAGGAAATGTATGAAGTTCGGAAAGCAGATATGCCGACAGCAGAACAACAACCGGCCAGTAAACTTCCCAATTTGAATTCATGTAGCTACAGCCACATTGGCAATCAAAATCAAGGGTACTCGATTTCACCCTTCTCTTGGTACATGTAGCTTTCAATCAACCATTAGAATTTGACATATATTACCACATAAGTATGGCCTTTCTAAAATGAATTTCCCAACAGCAAAACAACAATCGGCCAGTAAACTTCTCAATATGAATTCATGTAGCTACAGCCACATTGGCAATCAAGATCAAGGGTACTCAAGTTCACCCTTCTCTTGGTACATGTGGCTTTCAACCAAGCATTAGAACTTGACCATTTATAATGTATTACAGCCTAATATCACACAAGTATTATTTATGTTGTTCAGACTCTGCAAAAACGTTTTCGGATGCGCGTCAGATCCTCCAAAAGTAGTACATTTTTGGAGGATCAAAAACGGGTGCGGCAATATTTTTGGAGAGTCCGCGCAACATAGAGTATTACAACAACAACAAACAACATACCTAGTATAGCCTCACAAGTGAGGTTTGGGTATATACGCAGACCTTACCCCTACCTTGTGAAGGTAGAGAGGTTGTTTGCGGAGAGCCTCAGCACAAGGACAAAATAAAAAGGAGCAGTAACAACAATTGTAAATGCCTAATTTTGACTCTTTCTTTTCTTCTTTTATATTTATTATGTGTGTATGTATAGGTTTTAATATTTTATTATAGTTTAATTAAGAAGGAAATAAAAGTTTGGGCTAAGTTGCATTATAAATCGAAATGGGCCAAAATTCGGACCAAATCGGTGGCCCAATGGCACTGACCCGGTCCGGATAAGGCCAGCTAGGGAGGGAAGCCAAACAACGTAGTTTCATGGTGAAGCTATGTTGTTTCACTTAATAGCTGGGAGACCCAATTTCAACGTTGATCACTCCTTGATCTAATGGTCCATATTTGATCTCTCAAGAGATATATAATCCCTTGAAAATCTGAAAATTGCCCCATTTTAGACCTAATATCAAAGCCTAAACTCCTCTCCTTATTCTCTCTCTGCCTCTCTGCCAGGTTCGTCTTTCCCCACCGTGTACCGTCGCCGAAACTCACGCACCGGCGGTGGACCATCTCCAATCACCCCCAAAATTTCAGCCCCCTCAATCTCAACCTCCTCTTTTCGATTCCAACCTCCAAATCCTCTAAATCTTCACCAATTTTGGAAAATCTTCACAAAAACAAAACCCTAGCCGTCTATTTCTCCTCAAATTTGACAAGTTTGAGACCTCACCACCACTTAATACCTACATGAATGTGTAAGTCTCCCCCTAATCGTTATTTCTTGGTTTGAAGTCAAAACTCTGGTGGATCAATTCCGGCGGGTTGCTGACCATTTCTACTTTGGCTCGAACAAGCCTTTCTTGTTGCTGAGTTCGTTATTCGACTTCAGTTTGATTGGAGTTGATAGTGACGGGCCAGTAACAAGAAGAGCATGTCTAACGTAAAAACTTCATCCATCACTGCCCGAATCACCACCACTGTCGCACCACCACTGTTTTAGACACTCGGGTTTCTGGTACTCCCTTTTGCCCCTTTTCTTTTTCTTTTTCTTTTTCTTTTTGTTTCATTGTAGTTTGCTTAGGTCTAAAATTTCTGATTTTCTTCTTTGTTTGATCATGTGTTTTATTTATCTTTAGTTAGTCGTTAGTTAGTTTAGAGTCAGTAATGATTAGTCATCACTCATTGATTTCAAATTATTGTGTTGTTCAGATTCCTATCTCATAAGTTCTGCTAGTGGTGTTTGGAGTTAGTTTTAGATTCAAGTTTGTAAATTTTATCTTCAATTGCAGTTTCTGTTATTTCACGTTTAATTCGTCGTGCTAATTAACTGAAGTTTCAGCATTTTTTCAACAAAATCGCTTGTCAGTTTAGTTAAATTGAAGGTTTAAAGTCTGTTTCTCATGTGATTATTGTTCACTATGGTTAATTAATGTTAAATAGTGTCTGTTGATATAGTTAGACATTTAACTAAGATAGTCGGTCACTCGTTAGATTCCTCGATTGTTGGATTTTTGTTGTAGTTGATCGTTCACTCAATTAGGATCGTTTTGTTTTTGTTTGAGATGCACATGTTTCGCTGTCGAATTTAACATCAAGTTAAATCGTTCTTAATATATATGTGGTATGATTTTATTTGGTTTAGCTTAATTGTTTGAGTTTTGGTTTGTTAGTGAAGTTCTGCCCTTTTACTAACAGATTTGGCCAATCCAATCCTGGTTTGAGATCTATTTTTGCTGAATGACTAAATTGATGATAAGGGGGAATGGTAGTAAGGGGTTACTTGAGTGTATGGCCTTTGTTTGGTTGCTTTTACTGTTGAGGATTGTTTTGGAGTATAATACTCCAAAGTACTGTCCACGTTTGGTAGGAATACCATTCTTTGGACAAGTTTTTTTTACCAAAAGAATTGTCCTTTGAATAGTATTGGACATATTTGTGGTGAAAAATATGTCCTTTGAATAGGATTGGACTGATTTTCAATAAAAAAAGAAGTGTTGCTTCCTCTCCTATAAAAGGGATGTCTTTCCTCACTTTAAATAAACTATCTTTACACATTCCACATATCTTGGACTCTAAAAAAGACACATCTTCGCACACTCTATCTTACACTTAGATAACATTTTTGAGAGTTTCTAAAACACACAAAAGTTGAGAGGAAAAAGTCAGTAGTTGAAGCATCCTTTAGCAGCTGAAAATTGTGAGTTTTGTGAGTGACTTTCAGGGTGTAAAACCATTGAGAAAATAGATCAATCGTTTGGCTAAGTTCTGAGTTTGTTAGTTACCGGTTTCAAGTGTCTTCGCGGGATTTTTTGGACTGTTTCTAACACTGATTTGCTATTGATTGTTGCTGTTTTTCTGCTATTTCTGCCGCTGTTTCTGCTCAATTCACTACTATTTATTTTTCTACTATCTAGGTAATTTTTAAGACTCGTAATGTATATCTTCTCAACAATAGGAGCAACTTGAACCTGCTGCCCTATTTTAACCTGTTTGATGTGATGATAGTTTGACAACAAAAGAGCTTGGATGTTATTGTTATGTATCAAGCTTGTAATAATCTGAATATTGTCCTTTATAATGCTTGAATATCGAGTTGTGAGTTTTTGAGTGTGATATGTAAGTCAATTATGGGGTTTTTAGCATGTTTTCAAGTTATTGTACCCGAGAAAAATGTGAAGTATCCGATGAATGACTTTAGGGGGTATGATACATAGCATGATCTCGTTTTAGTTGCTGAAATTACACTGGCATATATATATTTCTAGGAATGCTGTAGTGATATCCTTGTAAATCTGACCATTTGGCCAAATTTGCAAAAATGACTGTTTTAGCAAAGTGGACGTTTATACAATTGTGACTATGTAGTTAGGGGTCATGAATGCAAACTGAGTAAAGAGATAAGATTGTATATAGTCTGGGCCTTATTGAATCAAATAAAATCTGGCCTGTCACGACCCAAAATCCAACACAGGTCGTGATGACGTCCAACACCGGAGTCAGGCAAGCCAACAGTTGTTTACTAGTTAGATTATCCTTATTTTACATACCAACCCCATGTATTCCCGTAATCTTAAGCTTAGATCATTTAAATAAAAGCGGAAACATTAACCAACTTAAGTAAATACAGCCACAATGATCGTGATCCAATATATATACAGTCCAAAAATAAAGAGTCTACTATGTGCGTGCCAGGAACTAGTGTCACAAGTCAACATGCAAACTATTAGAATATACAAAAGATGATACAAATTGTACTGCTGTCTGAGAGGAGTAGACACAAATAAACAAAAGATAACTCCATAGCACTGCTGAGAATCGCCAAAGGAGGCAGCTCACTGTGGAGTCAGGTCNCACACAAGGGTAAGACAACCGGCCGGAGTCATAAGGAAATATCTAGACACTGAATAGACGTAAAGCTTCCCCCGCTCGCGAATCTTACCAGCGACTCGGGTGCTGACACATTTATATACAATTTCCATAAAGCTTACCTTGATCGCGAATCATACATGCGATTCGAGTGCTGACACACGTATATCGATTTATCATAAAGCTTCCCTCGATCGCGAATCATACCTGTAATTCGAGTGCTGACTCTCATATATATATATATATATATATATATATATATATACCGAAATATAAATAACTCAGTATAGGCTATACTTGTAACATGGATTAATCAACCGGGAGTTCAAGTGCAACTTTCCACATTTCCATATCAATTCAAAAGCAATAGGCAGCTCAAAGAACACCCAAAGACACATAGAGACATGCTTGTGATCCCTAAAACTACCCGACATAGCATGATAGTCGCTACGTACGGACTCTCGTCATTTAGTACGCACGTAACCCCCAAAACAATTACACTCAGCGCATATAACACCTACGGGGACAATTCTCTCTTACAAGGTTAGAAAGGAGACTCACCTCGTGTCGAATCTACCCTGCAGACCAAAGATGCACCCGAACTCCGAACTCTACACCCGAGGACTCACAACTAGCCAAATATGGTACAATGACATCAATGCATGCTCAAAATAGGGAAATTATCCTATTTATTCAATAATTCAACATTCTTGAAGAATTCCCAAAATCCAACCCCGGGCCCGCACGCTCAAATTCTGAAAACTCACGGAGGAATCGCTCACCCGAAGCCTACGGATCGTTAATATATGATTTCTACTTGAATTTATAGCAATAAATGGGTAATTCACCAATTTCTCAAGAACCCTAAGTTATTACCTAATTCTTGACTTTTCAATGATTTAGTAGTTAATTTAGCTAGAAGATCATGAATTAAACTAGTATTGAAGTGGAATTAACTCGCCTTGACAGTATCTAGGTCATGGTGTGCTCTTCCCAAGCTCACAAGACTCTAATGGTGGAGGAAAATGAATGAATGGGGTGAAATCCCGAGTTTCAAAGAATATATACTGCCTGGCCTACAGGGATTCCGCACCTTCGGCTCGGGGACCGCACCTGCGGTCTCGCGCCTGCGAGCTGGGGCTCGCACCTGCGGAACTGGACGGGAAGGGCTGGGTTCGCACCTGCGGAGGGATGGCCTCACCAGCGGTTCCGCTCCTGCGGACTTTTGTCCGCATCTGCGAGAAAGGGGGACCTCACCTAGGGTCGCACCTGCGATGCTTGGGACCATAGGAGCGGTCCCGCACCTGCAACTTGGCAACTGTACCTGCGGTCACACCAGATCAGGTGCACCATCAGCTATTTAGCTGGTTTTTAGCCTCGTTGGGTGCCTGGGAGGCCCCTGGGCCCACCCGAGCCCTCGTCTAAATATACCAACAAGTCACAAATCATAATACAAACTCGCTCGAGCCTTCGGAACACCCAAAACAACGCTAAAACTCAAAATCACACCTCAAAACCCCAAGAACCAAACTTAGGATCTTTAAGTTTTCTAGACTTTGCTAACAACACGGCGAACCGACCTATACTGCTCGGAATGACACCAAATTTTGCAGGCAAGTCATAAATGACATAACGGAGCTATTCTCGGTCTCGGAATCCTGTTCGGACCTCGATAACACAAAAACACGTCCAAAACCACAATAGGAACTTAAGGAACTTCTTATTTCAATATTGGGCGCCGAAACGCTCCCGGTTCATTAGAACCCATTCTGAGCAGACGCCCAGGTCCAAAATCATCACACGAAGCTACCGGAATTAACGAAACTCGATTCCGAGGTCTTTTTCCCAAAATGTTGACCGAAGTCAAACTTGGCCTTAAAGGCCAACCTTTAGGAACCATTTGTTCCTATAGCACTCTAAACACCTCCGAATCCCGGACCACCAGTCCCCGCAAGTTATAAATCATAAAAATTCATTATGGGAAGTTTCATTTAGGGGAACGGGGTCCGATATTATAAAACGATCGGTCGGGTCGTTACATTCTCCATCTCTTAAACAAACGTTCGTCCTCGAACGAGTCTAGAATCATACCTGAAGTGCTGAATATGTGTGGGTATCTGCTCCGTATGTCCTCCTCGGACTCCCAGGTTGCCTTCTCAACTGGATGGCCCTTCCACTGGACCTTTACGGCAGAAACCCTCTTGGACCTCAACTGGCGGTCCTAGCTATCAATAATAGCAACTGGCTCCTCCTCGTAGCTCAACCTCTCATCCAACCGAATAGTGCTGAAATCAACCACGTGGGAGAAGTCAGCGTGGTACCTCCGGGCATGGACATATGAAACACTGGATGAACTCCTGATAAACTAGGAGGCAAGTCCAGCTCATAAGCAATCTCCTTAACTCGCCTCAACACCTCGAATGGACCTATAAACCTCGGGCTCAGCTTGCCCTTCTTCCCAAACCTCATAATACCCTTCGTAGGCGAGACTTTAAACAGGAACCTATCTCCCTCCATAAATGATACCTCACGCACCCTCTGATCCACGTAACTCTTCTGTCTGGACTGTGCTATACGGAGCCTCTCCTGAATTAACTTCACTTTCTCCAAGGCATCCCTCACCAGGTCGGTGCCATATATTTTAGCCTCGCCAGGCTCAAACCACCCGATAAGAGAACAACATCGCCGACCATACAAAGCCTCAAATGGTGCCATCTCAATGCTGGACTGATAACTATTATTGTAAGCAAACTCGGCCAAAGGCAAGAACTGGTCCCACTGACCTCCAAAGTCAATGACACATGCCCTGAGTATGTCCTCCAATACCTGAACTATACGCTCCGACTGGCCATCAGTCTGAGGGTGAAATGCTGTGGTGAGGTCTATCTGGGTGCCTATCTCACTATGCAATGCTCTCCAGAAATGCGAGGTGAACTGAGGACCTCGATCTGACACAATGGACACCGGCACACCATGTAACCAGACTATCTCCCGAATGTAGATCTGGGCCAACCTCTCAGAAGTATATGTAGTAGCTACTGGAATGAAATGCGCTGATTTGGTCAATCTATCCACAATGACCCAAACCGCATCCACCTTCCGCAAAGTCCGAGGCAACCCAACCATGAAGTCCATAGCGATGCGCTCCCATTTCCACTCAGGAATGGGCATCTGCTGAAGTAGGCCTCCTGGCCTCTGGTGCTCATACTTCACCTGCTGGAAATTAATACGCCTAGTCACATACTCCACAATGTCCTTCTTCATCCGCCTCCACCAGAAATGCTACTTCAAGTCACGATACATCTTTGTAGCACCAGGATGAATAGAATACCGAGAACTATGTGCCTCCTCTAGAATCCCCTCCCTCAAGCCATCAACATTAGGAACACATAAGTGGACCTGAAGTCTCAGAACACCATCCTCACCAATAGTAGCCTCCTTAGCCCTACCCTGAACCACTGTCTCCCGAAGCTCTGCCAAGCACGGATCATAGAACTGCCGGGCCTTAATCTCCCCCAATAACGAAGACTAAGCAACCACATGTGCTTAAAATCGACGAGGCTCTGAAAGGTATAACCTCACTAGGCGATTGGCCAAGGAATGAATGTCCAAGGCTAGAGGTCTCTCCTCTGCTGCAATATAAGACAACCAACCCATACTCTCCGCCTTCCTGCTCAAAGCATCTGCTACCACATTTGCCTTGCCCGGGTGATAAAGAATGGTGATGTCATAATCTTTCAACAACTCAAGCCATCTGTGCTGCCTCAAATTAAGATCCTTTTTCTTGAACAAGTGCTGCAAGCTACGGTGGTCTGTATAAATCTCACAGGACACTCCATACAAGTAGTGCCTCCAAATATTAAGAGCGTGAACTATCGCCGCCAACTCCAAATCGTGCACAAGGTAATTCTTCTCATGAAATTTCAGTTGGCATGAATCATAAACAATAACTCTCCCCTCCTGCATCAATACACACCCCAAGCCAACGCGTGAAGCGTCGCAATATATTGTGTACATCCCAGAACCGGACGGCAATACTAGAACCGGTGCTGAGGTCAATGTTGTCTTGAGCTTCTGAAAGCTCACCTCACACTCGTCAGACCATCGAAATGGGCATTCTTCTGAGTCAATCTAGTCAATGGAGCTGCAATAGAAGAGCAACCCTCCACAAATTGACGATAATAGCCTGCTAGGCGCAAAAAACTCCTGATCTCTATAGCTGAAGTAGGCCGCGACCAACTCTGAACTGCCTCGATCTTTTGAGGATCAACCTTGATACCCTCTCCGGATACCACATGACCCAAAAATGCCACAGAATCCAACCAAAACTCACACTTGGAGAACTTAGAATATAGCTTCTGTTCTCACAAAGTCTGGAGCACCACTCTCAAATGCTGCTCGTGCTCCCCTAGGCTACGTGAGTAAATCAAAATTTCATCAATGAAGACAATGACAAAGGAATCAATATACGGCCTGAATACCCTATTCATCAAGTCCATGAATGCTAGCGGGGTATTAGTCAAGCCAAAGGACATCACCAAGAACTCATAATGGCCATATCTCATACGAAAAGCAGTCTTCGGAACATTTGAAACCCGAATCCTCAACTGATGATACCCCGCAAATCAATCTTAGAAAACACACGAGCACCCTGCAACTGGCCAAACAAATCATCGATGTGCGGAAAGGGATAATTGTTCTTAATGGTAACCTTGTTCAACTGGCGGTAATCAATACACATCCGCATAGACCCATCCTTCTTCTTCACAAATAAAACTGGAGCACCCCACGGCGATACACTCGGTCTGATGAACCCCTTAGCTAACAAATCCTCAAGCTGCTCCTTCAAATCCTTCAACTCTTTCGGAGCCATACGGTACAGAGTAATAGATATAGGCTGGGTGTCTGGAGCTAAATCAATGCAGAAATCAATATCGTCCGGAGGCATGCCTGGAAGATCCAAAGGAAATACATCCGCAAACTCTCGAACCACTGGCACTGAATCAATCGTCGGAGACTCAGCGGTGGTGTCCCGCACATAAGCAAGATAGGCCAGACAACCCTTCTCGACTATATGTCGAGCCTTCATGAATGAAATAACCCAGCTGGCTGCACTAACTGAAGAACACCTCCACTCCAGCCTAGGTGACTCGGGCATGGCTAAAGTAACTGTTTTGGCATGGCAATAAAGCACGTCATGATAGGGAAATAGCTAATCCATGCCTAGAATAACCTCAAAATCAACCATGTCGAGCAATAAAAGGTCAGCTCTAGTCTCGAACCCACAGAAGCTGATCACACAAGACCGATACACCCGGTCTACCACCACAGAATCGCCCACAGGAGTGGACACATATATAGGAGATCCCAAGGACTCACGAGAAACATCCAATAAAGGAGAAAATAGGGCTGAAACATATGAATAAATGGATCCTGGATCAAACAATACTGAAGCCTCTCTACCACATACTGAGACAATACCTTTGATTACGGCGTCTGAGGCCACTGCATCTGATCTGGTCGGAATAGCATAGAACCTGGCTGGAGCACCTGAAGATTGAGCCCCACCGGAGTGAACAGGATCTGCCTGACCTCCCCCTGACTGGTCTCCACCTCTAGGACGACCCCTGCCGACCTGTCCTCCACCTCTAGGTGGCCGGACTGCTGGTGTTGAACTCATAGGCTGATAACCCTGCTGCACTATCTTGCCCCGAAACCTGGGACAAGCCCTCCTCACATGGCCCAGATCCCGGCACTCGTAACATCTCACATGTGACATATCCTGCTGTCCCGAAGAAGAAGAATCCTGAATAGCCGGAGAGCGATGTGAACCCTCATGCATAGCACTGAAATAGGAACTGGAGGATCTCTGGCGACTGGAGTAACCACTAGGAGAACTCTGAACAACTGGAGGATGGTAGGAGCGCAGCCTAACTGGAACACCTCGGGGAGGTGGTGGAGGTGTTGAATAAGAAGGCCTGCTGGGCTGACCACCCCCGAAGCGACCTCTGCTCCTAGTTGGGGCATCCCTGAAATCTCCTGAGAACCCAACCCTCTTATCCTGCTGACCATGCTCCCTACTCCTCGACCGATAGCTCTCGATCCTGCGAGCAATCTCCACTACGAGCTGATAAGGAGTACCTATCTCCACCTCTCGAGCCATGGTGGATCTAATACCTGGATGCAACCCTGCTACAAACCTCTATGTTGTGCAGTCTATCCATGCACCTATCAATGAAGTCTTGGGCATCCTCACCTCGCTCACCCTCAAAGATTGGAGGGCGCAATCGAGTCCATCTGTCTAACATCTTCTGTTGATTGCCATCCGCAGCTGGTTTGGGCTCCGGTGCTGCTACTACAGGCTGGGTACCACCCATGGGCAATGTACCCGGGGTGTGATGTAATGTTGCTATCTGTCCTGCAGCCTGGAGAGTAGGGTTCTGGGCTCCCCCTCCCGCCTGAGAAGTGGCAGGATCTGCTGGAAATAAACCAGCCTGGGACATAGTGTCCATAAATCTCATCATACGACCCATGACTGCCTGGAATCCCGGCACTGTCACAAAGTCTATTGGTGCAGGATCTGCTGGAGGCACCTCATCCTGATTCTCTATAATAAGGTCCTCTGGTGGCGGGACCAGAATAGCTCTGGGACGCCCTCGTCCCCTACCACGGGCCGGTGCCCTCCCCCGGCCTCTGCCAGCGGGGGTAGCGACCCTTCCCGGGTTTGGAACATCAGATGCGCGCGTCCTCACTATCTGCGATAGAATAGAAGAATGAATTTAATAAATCATCGACTGCACGATAGAATAAGAACAAAGAGAGGTTTCCTAACACCCTATAGACTCATGAAGATAAGTACAGACGTCTCCGTACCGATCCGCAAGACTCTACTGGGTTTGCCCGTGACTCGTGAGACTTACGTGAACCTAGTGCTCTGGTACCATGTTGCCACGACCCAAAATCCAACACAGGTCGTGATGGCACCCAACACCGGAGTAAGGCAAGCCAACAGTTGTTTACTAGTGAGATTATCCTTATTTAACATACCAACCCCACATATTCCCATAGTTTTAAGCTTAGATCATTTAAATAAAAGCAGAAACATTAACAAACTTAAGTAAATACAACCACAATGATCGTGATCCAATATATATTCAGTCCCAAAATAAAAAGTCTACTATGTGCGTGCCAGGAACTAGTGTCACAAGTCAACATGCGAACTAGTAGAATATACAAAAGATGATACAATCTATACTGCTGTCTGAGAGGAATAGACAGAAATAAACAAAAGATAACTCCATAGCACTGCTGAGAATCGCCAAAGGAGGCATCTCACCGTGGAGTCAGGTCTAGAATATATGTCAAGCTCCAGTCGGATAACCAGAAACACCAGCCTCAGAACCTGTACAATTAAGTACAAAAGTGCAGCATGAGTACATAAATATATATGTACCCAGTGAGTATCCCGCCTAACCTTGAAGAGGTAGTGACGAGAGGTCGAGATGACACTCACTAAGGTCCAACAGTAATAATACAAAACATGATATAATGAAATGCAGTAGATATGTGAGACAGTAGGCAGCAGATACCTATCAAATACAGAAATCCAGGAAACTACTGAAAATAAGCAACAATGTACACTTCCCTTTTCCCCCCAAATATCTGTCAAGTCAATATCAATGGAAACAGTACCAAATAGCCAAGAGCACACAAGGGTAAGACAACCGGCCGGAGTCATAAGGAAATATCTAGACACTGAATAGACGTAAAGCTTCCCCTGCTCGCGAATCTTACCTGTGACTCGGGTTCTGACACATTTATATACAATTTCCATAAAGCTTCCCTCGATCGCGAATCATACCTATGATTCGAGGGCTGACACACTTATATACAATTACCATAAAGCTTCCCTCAATCGCGCATCATACCTGCGATTCGAGTGCTGACACACTTATACCGATTTATCATAAAGCTTCCCTCGATCGCGAATCATACCTGCAATTCGAGTGCCGAATCTCATACGTACATATATATATACCGAAATATCAATAACTCAGTAGGGGCTATACCTGTAACAGGGATTAATCAACTGGGAGTTCAAGTGCAACTTTCCACATTTCCATATCAATTCAAAAGCAATAGGCAGCTCAAAGAACACCCAAAGACACATAGAGACATGCTTGTGAGCCCTAAAACTACCCGACATAGCATGATAGTCGCTACGTACGAACTCTCGTCACTTAGTACGCACGTAGCCCCCGAAAAAATTACACACATCACATATATCACCTATGGCGACAATTCCCTCTTACAAGGTTAAAAAGGAGACTCACCTCGTGTCGAATCTACCCCGCGGACCAAGGATGCGCCCGAACTCCGAACTCTAAACCCGAGGACTCACAACTAGCCAAATATGGTACAATGACATCAATGCATGCTCAAAGTAGGGAAATTATCCTATTTATTCAATAATTCAACATTCTTGAAGAATTCCCAAAATTCAACCCCGGGCCCGCACGCTTGAATTCCGAAAACTCACGGAGGATTCGCTCACCCGAAGCCTAAAGATCGTTAATGTATGATTTCTACTTTGAATTTATAGCAATAAATGGGTAATTCACCAATTTCTCAAGAACCCTAAGTTATTACCAAATTCTTGACTTTTCAATGATTTAGTAGTTAATTTAGCTAGAAGATCATGAATTAAACTAGTATTAAAGTGGAATTAACTCACCTTGACAGTAGCTAGGTCGTGGTGTGCTCTCCCCAAGCTCACAAGACTCTAATGATGGAGGAAAATGAATGAATGGGGTTATATCCCGAGTTTCAAAGAATATATACTGCCTGGCCTACAGGGACTCCGCACCTTCGGCTCGGGGACCGCACATGCGGTCTCGCGCCTGCGAGTTGGGGCTCGCACCTGTGGAACTGGATGGGAAGGGTTGGGTTCGCACATGCAGAGGGATGGACGCACCAGTAGTTTCGCTCATGTGGACTTTTGTCCGCATCTGCGAGAAAGGGGGACCTCACCTTGGGTCGCACATGCGACTGGGCAACCGCACCTGCGGTCACACCAGATCAGGTGCACCAGCAACTATTTTAGCTGGTTTTTAGCCCCGTTGGGTGCCTGGGAGGCCCTTGGGCCCACCCGAGCCCTCGTCCAAATATGCCAACAAGTCCCAAATCATAATACAACTCGCTCGAGCCTTCGGAACACTCAAAACAATGCTAAAACTCAAAATCACACCTCAAAACACCAAGAACCAAACTTAAGAACTTTAAGTTTTCTAGACTTCGCTAACAACGCGCCGGACCGACCTATACTACTCGGAATGACACCAAATTTTGCAGGCAAGTCATAAATGACATAACAGAACTATTCCCGATCTTGGAATTCCATTCGGACCTCGATAACACAAAAACACTTCCAAAACCACAATAGGAACTTAAGGAACTTCTTATTCAATATTGGGCGCCGAAACGCTCCCGGGTCATCATAAACCTATTCCGAGCATACGCCCAAGTCCAAAATCATCACACGAAGCTACCAGAACCGACGAATCTCGATTCCGAGGTCTTTTGCCCAAAATGTTGACTGAAGTCAAACTTGGCCTTAAAGGCCAACCTTAAGGAACCATTTGTTCCTATAGCACTCTAAACACCTCCGAATTCTGGACCACCAGTCCCCGCAAGTCATATATCATAAAAATCCGCTATGGAAAGTTTCATTTAGGGGAACGGGGTCCGATAACGCAAAACAACCGGTCGGGTCGTTACATGGCCCATTTATCTTTAAAGAACTAAATTGCCCATGTTATTCCATATAGCCATTTGGGCCAATTGAATCCATTTCATTGGTCCATTTTTAATAATAATTCAGCTAGCCCATATCTTTTAGTAATTCCAGCTGGGCCAATAATATTCTAGTCCACTAGCTTTCCATTCTTCAATGAATCATTAAATTAACTCAATGCCTTGCCATAGCCAAATCTCTAAAGCTACCCATTATTTGAAATTGATACGTTGGCCCACTATATATATATGTATGTATGTATGTATGTATGTATGTATGGATGTATGTATGTATGTATGTATGTATGTATGTATGTATGTATGTATGTATGTATGTATGTATGTATGTATGTATGTATGTATGTATGTATGTGTTTAGTCAACTAACCTCGATAAAAATCAGATTTTTCTTTTATGAGATAACTTAGTCTCTTTTATAATTAATTTAAACGCTAGGCAATTAGTAGGCACACTTTAACTCACGGAATCTCTTGCGTAGCGTGATGTTTAACATTCAATAAATTTTAATTCAATAATTTCATACCATTTCTACTAGCTTTAATTAATTTCTAATTTAATTAATCTTTTTGTTAAACTCATGGATTCGCTTGCGTAGCACGATAGTTAGTTTTTATTTAATTCCTTTAAATGTAATAATATTTTTTCAAAAGTAATAATATAATAATAATCTTTGTCATCACTGCGGATTCGCTTGCGTATCGCTGTTATGATAAAATTAATAAATTTCGTCTTGATCATGCATTCGCTTGCGTAGCATGATTATGACAATTTTATTTTGTCAAAAATCATTTTTCTTGATAAATCTAATAAACAAGAAATAAAAGCGGATAGGTAAAACATGAAATCTTATAAATCACGGTTTGTCCACAATAAATTCAAGCCAAGTTTTAAGTCAATAAAGCGACCGTGCTAGAACCACGGGACTCGGGGAATGCCTTACACCTTCTCCCCGGTCAACAGAATTCCTTACCCAAATTTTGTTTTCGCGGACCGGTAAGATAGAGTCAAACTTTTCGTTGATTAGGGATTCAAATAAAAGGTGACTTGGAACACCGAAAAAAATAAATTCCAAGTGGCGACTCTATAAATAAAATAATCCCTACTCAAGTTTGTCACTTTAATTGAAAAAACTCTTTAACCCACAACAATCCAATAGCACATATCTTTTAGGGGTGGAAAAGTGGTGTGACAGCTCTGGCGACTCTGCTGGGCAACAGAATTCGAGCTTGTACATGTTGATTTTTTATTTGACTTTATTAATTTTGTATATATTGTGATTTATTTGTGCCTAATGTGCTACGTGTCCGCTTTTTACCGCATTTATATTGTTGAATTATATATATAAACTGTCTTCTCACGCACCCCCTCTGAGTCTTCTTGAAACTAAAAATTGGGCATTTGCTTGACATAGCCCGCTTTCTTTGAGATAGCTGAGGTGCTTGATACCCGGTGAAAGATTTTAGTCACACATATTTTAAGCGGGGAGCACCACCAGCTAAGCCGGAAAACAATGCTACCGGTACGCTGACCCTCCTCGGCTCGAGTTGTCCGCTCGGGTAAGCTACTTTAGATACCTTCTCCAATAGGATTTAAACCTAGAAGAAGAAACCTTGGGCCGGATATCCCTAATAGGTTCACTTTATTTGTATCACATGCATTTGACTTAGCGAAACTCCGCACAGGGGGCCGGGTCCGTATAAGACAGGTATCCTCTTTAAGACCATCATGTTCACTTATGTGCTACTTGCTACATCATATGGAAGGCTTGCTTGCGTTGTTGACCGGCTTTAGAAAATAGTTGAGCGGAATTATAAAAAGAAAAAAAATCATTCTCCTAGTTTAGTATAGATAATCCTGTTTTACTAACATTTTTTAGTAGTCTGGCGTGAGTTATAAAGATAAATTTTCATAAAAATCAAAAGAGAAAAAATATTCAGTTTCACCGAACTACGCGGGTTTGATTCTCACCGGATGTGAGATACATAGGCAACCACCATCTGGTTCAGCCCACATTTTAAAAAAAAAATAGCTTAAAATTTCACATGTGCATATAATTTTTCTCAAAAATGCTATTTTTGGTCACTTTTTATTGCTTTACCCTCGTATTCCGGCCCTTTTTGCCAAGACAGCATTAAAATCTTCCTCGGAAGTGCTAAAGGGTCATTTTTTTTGTAAAATATCTATTTTTTCCATCTTTTATTTGCTTTTTACCATTTTGCCTTTCTGTCCAACCATTTTTGTTGAGATTGCTTAAAACCTTCCGCGGAATTGCCGAAAGACTGTTTTCGCAAAATAACCATCTTATCTTGTTTTGTCTGGTTATATATGCCGAGACAGCCTTTGAACCTCTCTCGGTAGTACCGAAGGGCAGTTTTCGTTAAAGTAGCCATTTTGTTTATTTTGCCTATTTTGTTTTTTATTATTATTTTTGTCTCCATGTTTAGCCGTTTTTACCGAAAAAATCTTTAAGCCTTCCGTGGAAGTATCAAAAGGTCGTTTTCATAACAATATCCATTTTCCTACTTTTTTTGTCTGCTAATTTCAAAAATAGTAAATAGATCGAGTCCTAAATGACATATTTTTTTTAAAAAAAGAAAGGAATAATCAGAATTTCATATAGCTTAGGAAAGTCCTGACCCCTTTTTATCTTATTCTTAGGTTCACCATGAATTCTCCACAAAAAAGCAGTCAGAAAAGGGTAAGGGACGAGACACCTCTTATGTTCTTGATAAGAGATAAGACCCAGAGTAGTCTTTGTAATTGGTGGACTAGTTTTGCGACATGGGAACGGAACCAAGTATTTAAGAACCTCAAGTTCCTCACAAACATCAGGGGGATTAAGCCTAACAGAGATTTAATCGAGGCTCTAGTAGGTTTTTGGGACCCCATGAACAATGTCTTTAGGTTCAAAGATTGTGAAATGACGCCTACATTGGAAGAATTAGGTGGGTTTACCGGATTAGGGAGGGACCTTCGTGGGAAAAAGCCTGCTGCTCTGAGAAGAGTTGGTGTGAACAACTTTTTGAAAAAGTTATGCCTCCGTCAAATTCCAATGGGTTTTCTGGATGAAGGTTGGGCTCCGTTGAAATATTTCTATGATAAATTTGGGGACGAGAAAGGGTTTGAAAACTTCTCGGGCATAGAATTCGTCAACCAATTGAGTTACGACGCACGAAGGGAGTTGAGAGTCTTCGCGTTCATGATATCATTTCTGGGGATCATGGTATTTCCAGAGCGTGGTGGGCGCATCAGAATTCGATTAGCTGCGATAGTCTCATTTTTGCAAAGTAGTGAGGATCACACCATTCTTCCTATGATTCTGGGAGATATTTTTCGAGCTTTGACCCGCTGCCAAGAGGGTGAATATTAATTCAAGGGATGAAACATTCTGCTGCAGATGTGGTTCATAGAGTACCTTTATCATCATCCAATAGTAATAAATTTCAATGACAATTGGCTGAATTACATTGGATGTCACCCAGACAGGGCCGCAAGTTGTAATCTTCCAGAGGGGGTGAAGGCTTGGCGGACATTGCTCGGTTCATTGAGTGATGATAGAATCACTTGGAACTATTATTGGTTCCCTTCTGCTAGGGTCATGCATATGTCGACGTATCGTCCATTCTTCATACTCATGGGTTTAAGAGGTTTCCAACCCTACGCACTCCTATGCGTCATGCGTAAGCTAGGGAGAGAGTAAAAGAGGCCCCGACTGAGGACATGCTTCCGTTTGTGTGGGAATTCAAGGTAGAGGAACCTCCAAGGGAGTCATATGCACAAAAGTTTTGGTTTGGTGGTCGATTTTCTGATTTGGACGAGATGGTAGCTAATCGTGAATGTGGGGAGGTAAGCCTCGCATACCTTGAGTGGTTTCACAACCAGGCTATCCCGGAGAAAAGGCCAGAAAGATCCATACATCATGCGATTGATTGGGAAGAGGAGATCGAGGCTAGAGTTAGAGAAACCAGAAGGGAATTAACACTAGGGTTCCAATCCCGTATTGACATGTTACAAGAAGATAAAGGCATTTTGGAGACAACCATGGACATATAACATGTTGATTTCGAGTGGGAAAAGGTGAAGTGGGCACAAGAGAGGCGAGCACTCAAAGCTCAAATTAGGCAAAAAAAAATGATCACCGCTCAACAACAGGAAAAAAGAGAAGCCTAGTTCAAGGTGGTCCGTTATCATGAGCGCAGAGGTTTTGCTCCATTAATACAAGGTCTGAGGGATCAGATAAGGGGAGTTGAGTCAAGCAAGGAGCGCCAGATCGCAGAGTTTGAAATAGAAAGACATAACTACCAAAGTATGATCAATCGGTTGGAGAGGGAGTCACTGGAAATTTGGCGCCAATGAGATATGGCCTTGGAGCGCGAGTGTGATGCACTGGATCTAGCTGAGACCCGTGGTCAGAAAAATCAAGAGTTGCATTTGGCTCAAGAACACATTAAGGGAAATATCCTCGAGGTAGCCACGTATACCTCCCGAGCTTGCAGGAGTTGTCAGGGAATGACGCCCGAGCGATTTGCTGAAGTATCATTGAACGTCGCCCGTCACATATTTGCAGATTTAGAGAGGATATACTGCGACGTTGGGGGTCAACCGCAGGAATAAGCTCTATGAATACAATAATGCTGGTGGATTCTCCTGAAGAATTTTAGATCTTCTTTTAGCTGGCAGTCCATTTTAACTGTTCCTTTGTGGTCTTTGAGTCTGTAAGCGTCTTTTGGTGTTTTGAGTCTTGTTGTCTTGACTTTTATCCTAAAAAGTCTGTTTGAGTCAAGTTTGGTATTATTTAAATGTTTATCTTTATGTGATTCTTTTTTCTGAGTCTTGTATCAAAAAGAAAAATGGAAAACCAATGAAAAAGATTTTGTTTTAGAAAAATTCGAAAATGAACCAAAAGATGTTTGTTTTGTAAAAAAAAAAGGGTCGTGTCCCTGAACTACATAATGATCTGATTCATGCGGCGACATGATACGTAGGCAACCCCTAAAAGGTTCGATTGAAATATTTCAATAAGGGAACAAAATGAGATGAGTGAAAAGAAAAGCAAGAAAAAATAAGAAGAGAGAAATCTTTTTTTTAGCGTCAATAAGCAGTAACCTTATAAGCCAGGACGAAACATGAAGCCTTCCAAAAGCATGTTAGAAATGGTGACAATGTTAGGAACATGGGCATATTACGTGTGATTCATATATGTAAAATGCTTAACCCTAACACGTTGTTGTCTCTTATATAGTAATCTTAAGGTGGTTGGTTTGTGGTGAAACTGGCAACACATCATTACTTCACTAGATCAAAAGAAAAGGTACCAATGGATAATAATGATGAAATCGAGTTGGTCAGTGATGACCCCCACGGTCAGTCAGTTGAGCAAGGGTCGGAGGAAGTAAGAAGATTAAAACAACAATTGTCTGATGTATATCAGGTTTGGGTCTCCGGTCAGCTTCCGCCTCAGGGTCCCTCAGAAGGAACTTCTACTGTACCTCTGGCTACTCAACCACTGCTCCATGCAACGAGCGATCACATTCTACCACCATGGTATGTGCCAAACTACAACTTCCATGCCGCTCCTGGAACCTCTAATGTGCGACCTCCAGCCGCACCGGTCAGGAACACCCCTCTTGTTATGTCTGGTGCACCGGTATATACAATCCCGCCACCACCTCCTGTGACGAGGCCAAAAAAAGAGCCAACATCTCATGCTTGTGATGTCCAATACTACTATCCAAATATGGTTTTAGGGTCTCAGCTCCATATAACCAGACTCATCAGTACGAGTCACCAGGGGAAATGAAAAGCTTGCCAAGACAGTTGAGCCAGATGAGATGGCCAGGAAGATGAAAAGTCTTTAACAGAACATAAAGAATATACAAGGACTAGGTGGTCACAAAAGTGAACCTTTCAATGATCTATGCATGTTCCCTCACATCCATTTGCCACCAAGGTTCAAGACCCTAAGAGTTGAGAAGTATGATGGACACGGTGACCCTATCGCCCACTTGAAAAGGTACTGCAACCAGCTGAGGGGTGCAGGTGGAAAAGAATAATTGCTGATGGTTTATTTTGGGGAAAGTCTTGTGGGGGGGGGGTATCCTCAGAATGGTTCATCGACCAAGATATCTCTCACTGGCATGTCTGGGATGACATGGCCCAGACCTTCATCAAACAATTCCAGTACAACATAGATATTGCACCAGATCGCAATTCCCTGTCCAATATGAAGAAGAATCTGACTGAAATCTTTAGGGAGTATGCAATCAAGTGGAGGGAGAAATCGGCTATAGTCAAGGCACCCATGGATAACCATGAGTTGATTACTGTTTTTCTAGAGGCTCAAGAGTCTGATTACTTTCAGAAAATGATGTCCGCGATGGGTAGACCTTTTGCAGAAGCAATCAAAATAGGGGAGATGGTCGAAAATGGCCTCAAGACTGGCAGAATTGTAAGTCAAGCTGCTCTCAAAGCCACTACCCAAGCTATCCAAAATGGTTCGGGAAGCTTGGCCAATAGAAAGAAGAGAGATGAAGGGTCCGTGATGACTTTGGGATCTAGGTAAGTTCAAAGAGGGGCATCACACTCTTAACATTAATAATGGGCCCACCATAATATACAATGTTCAATGCTCAATCATATGCTCCGCCTACCAATCAGCAAGTACGGGCACTAGCTCCAAGGATCCCCTGACCTTAGCAGCAAAATTTTTGGGCACCCTACAATGCTCCTCCCAGGAAGGATTATGGTCAAGAGCAGAGGCCGGCGAAAATATTCACTCCATTGGCTGAATCATACTCTAGTTTATTCCAGAAGCTGAAGAAAATAGGCGTGATCGGACCCATCTCTCCCCACCATATGCATTCCGATTCACATGGATTTCAAGCAAATTCTAGATGTGAATATCATTCAGGTGCCCCGGGACGTAGCACTGATGATTGTTGGACTCTGAAAAGAGCAATAGAAAGACTAATTGCTGAAAAACTGATTGTAGTGACAAATGACGAGGGTCCTCCTAATGTGACCAACAACACCTTGCTAGTACATAATGATGTTCACTTTGTGGGAATGATTGGACAAGATCAAGAATGCAAGCCGACTGGTCGAGCAGAAATGACAGCAGGAACGATGTAAGAGGGAACCAAACTGGAAGTCAGTTCAAGCCGAGACTTGCCGTTGATTGTGAAAGGCGCCCCAGGCTTAGAAAAGGTAAATTTATTTGTTCCCAGGGTCTCGAGATCGGAAGCTCACTCCAATGTTCCAAGACCAAGGTTGTATGTCCTTGGAGGCTACCCCAACACAAAGCAGAATCAAGGTGGTATAAATGGTATAACAGAGCATATCGTAATCAAACCTACCATGCAACCCCCTGTGACAAACACGAAAACCATTCCTTGGAGCTACAACAAAACTGTGATGACCTACAAAGTCAAGGAAATCATAGAAGAAGTGGGAGAAACTGGAGGTTTGACTCGATAGGGGAGGTGTTACTCTCCAGAAGAGTTGAGGAAGGCCAAGCAAATCAGAGAAAGCCAATTGCCAATAAAGAAACCAGTCACTGAAGAAGAAGCAGAAGAGTTTTTGAAAAAGATGAAAGTTCAGGATTACTCAATCGTTGACCAGCTGAGAAAGATCCTGCCAAATTTCTCTACTATCTCTGCTGATACATTCAAAGGAGCATGCTCGTGTGCCAATCAAGATCCTAAACGAGGCACATGTATCGGAAAAGACCACAGTGAATCAGTTAGAGAAGATGGACAACAAATTTTTTGAGGTGAACAGAATCACCTTTACTGATGAAGAACTCCCCGAAGAAGGAGCCGGGCACAACATGGCTTTACACTTGACTGTTAAATGTGAGGGGCACTACGTAAAGCGAGTCATAGTTGGTGGAGGCTCGAGCGTAGATGTATGCCCTCTCTCCACCTTGAAAATCATGAAGAACGATAGAGATAGAATCCAACCCAGCAATGTCCGTATCCGGGCTTTTGATGGCTCAACGAGAGATACCATTGGGGAGATCAACCTCACCATGATGATTGGGCCGGTTGACTTTGAAATTGTCTTCTAGGTAGTGGACATGGACACTTCTTATAACTTTCTTCTTGGAAGGCCATGGATCCATACAGCCCGAGTTGTGCCATCCACCTTGCATCAAATGCTCAAATTCAAACATGATAGGCAAGAAATTATTGTTCACGGGGAAGACGAGTCGTCCATTTATAAAGAACCGTTAATACTCTATTTTGAGGCCAAGGAAGGGTGTGAGTCCACTGTCTATCAGGATCTTGAAGTGGTTGTTGTGGACCATGTTGGTGAAGGAAGGCACATCCTGCATCCTCGTCTTTCCGCCACATCTGTAATGGTGGCTGCACTTATGCTGAGACAGGGTTATGAGCCAGGAAAAGGCTTGGGGGCATCGTTGCAAGGAATTTTGGAGCCCATTTCTCCGTTCAGTAACCAGGGCACTTTTGGTTTAGGCTTCAGTCCAACACAAGCAGACGAAGAAAAATCCAAACACCGCAAAAAACATGGATGGGTCTTGCAACAACCTATCCCCCACATTTTCTACACTTTTGTCAAGCCACGACTCCAAGAAGGTCAATATTCCTCGGCGCAGGAAAACATTTATGAAATTTGCCATGGACTTAGCTAGATGTTTTCTGAAGTGAATATGATCCAGGCTGGTGAAGGCACTAGTCGTGCCGATGTCCAGACACAATGCTCAACAATTAGGAAGCCAATCCTCACCCCACAAGGAAGGAGTCTTGGTAGTTTGATTTTGCAGCTTCTTTTTTGTATTTTGGGTTACTTTCAAGGTTATAATCCAACATCTCAGTATGGTTGTTTTGTTTTGATGTTAACCCTTCTATCCTTTCGAATTCCAGGAAATGCAGTTCAGTTTCGTATTAAATTTTGTTTCTTTTCCTTTTTCTAATTCTAGTCATTTTGTTTCCATTTCAGTTTTGTTAATGCCGACTTTAGTAACATGACATGCATGCGGAATTCATGCTCAGATCTTAAAAAGCTGTCTAATTTCGAAATAATGCATCAAGAGGTTCAATATGATGAAGATGAGGATTTTGAGGAAATAATAAGAGAGTTGGAACAGTTTGAAGATAATCCCAAGCCCAACCTCAATGAAACTGAGTCCATTAATATCGCAAGCCCAAAGAAGTTAGAGAAACAAAGATAAGCATTCACACTGAATAAAAAACCAGAGATTCCTTGATTCAACTTTTATTTGAATACATAGACGTGTTTGCTTGGTCTTATGATTTTATGCGGGGTTTAAGTGCTGATCTAGTGGTTGATAAGCTTCCCATGTATCCTGATTTTCCACTAATCCAACAAAAGCAATGAAAATTTAAAACGGACATGAGTGACAAAATCAAAGAGGAAATAATGAAGCAGTTGAGCGCCAATGTGGTCAGAGCTGTCTGATACACCACCTGGGTGGCAAATGTTGTGCCTGTTCCAAGGAAGGATGGAAAAACTAGAGTTTGTGTTGACTACAGAGACCTGAACAAAGCAAGTCCAAAGGATAATTTTTCCTTGCCAAACATCCACATTCTTGTAGATAATTGCGCAAAGCATGAGATACAATCATTCGTGGATTGCTATGCTGGGTACCACAAGATTCTAATGGATGAGGATGACGCAGAAAAGACCGTTTTCACCACTCCATGGGGTACTTATTGTTACAGGGTCATGCCATTCGGTTTGAGGAATGCAGGGGAAACTTACATGAGGGCCATGACCACCATTTTCCATGACATGATGTATAAAGAGATTGAATTATATGTCGATGATGTCATCATAAAATCAAAGACACAAGCTGATCACGTGCGCGATTTGAAAAAATTCTTCCAACAGCTTCAAAGGTATGACCTTAAGCTTAATCCAGCCAAGTGTGCATTTGGGGTTCCATCTGGGAAACTCTTTGGTTTTATAGTCAGCCGGATAGGCATCAAATTGGATCCATCTAAGATAAAGTCCATTCGAGATCTGCCATCCCTGAATAACAAAAAGGAAGTCATGAGTTTGCTCGGGGGGCTTAACTACATCAGTAGGTTCATTGCTCAGCTCACAACCACGTGCGAGCCAATCTTTAAGTTGCTGAAAAGGATGTTGCTATCAAATGGACGGACGATTGGCAAAAGCTTTTGATAGGATCAAAGACTATCTGTCAAAACCCTTGTACTGGTCCCACCTAAAACCGGTAGGCCTTTGTTTTTATAACTATTGGTGATGGATAATTCCTTTGGATGCGTTCTTAGGCAACATGATGCAACAGGCAAAAAGGAACAAGCAATCTATTATTTGAGCAAGAAGTTCACCAATTATGAGGTTAAGTACACCCTTTTAGAAAGAACATGTTGTGCCTTGACTTGGGTTGCTCAGAAGCTGAAGCATTATCTCCTAGACTACACCACTTACCTCATATCCAGAATGGATCGTTTGAAGTACATCTTTCAACAGCCAATGCCCATTGGCAGGCTCGCAAAATGGCAAATTCTGCTCACAGAGTTCGACATCGTCTATGTCACTCGCACCGCGATGAAAGCACGCTTTGGCAGAGAATCCAGTTGATGATGAGTACGAGTCACTTAGTACATACTTCCCAGACGAAGAGGTCAACTCAATAGAGGAAGTTGTTTCGGACGATAGCCATGTATGGAAAATGTATTTTGATGTGGCTGTCAATATCAAAGGAGTTGGGATTGGGGAAATCCTCATCTCACCTATCGGACAACATTACCTGTAACAGCCCGACTTCGTTTCTTTTGTACCAATAATACGGCAGAATACGAAGCTTGTATCATGGGTCTGAAAATGGCCCTCGATCTGGATGTGCATGAACTATTGGTTATGGGATTCTGATTTGCTTATCCGGCAAGCCCAAGGTGAATGGGATATTCGAGATATCAAGATTATTCAATACATGCAATGTGTGCAAGACCTGAGCAAAAGATTCAAATCCATCGAGTTCAGGTACATTCCCAGGTTTCACAATGATCTAGCCGACGCCTTGGCTACCTTAGCCTCGATGCTCCATTATCCAGGTAACACTCATATTGATCCATTGGAAATCCAAGTTCGGAATCAACACGGTTACTGCAATACTATTGAGACAGAACCAGATGGTGAACCATGGTATCATGACATAAAACGATTCCTGAAAACAAGGGAATACACAGAACATGCCAAGGCAAATAAAAAAAGAACTATAAGGCGGCTCACCGACAGTTTCTTCTTGAATGGGGAAATTTTGTACAAAAGGACCCCAGATTTGAACTTGTTGAGATACATAAATGGCACAGAAGCTGAGCGGATCAAGAGTGAATTGCATTCGGGGGTATGTGGACCTCACATGAATGGATATGTTTTGGCGAAGAAGATTCTGTGGGCAAGGTATTATTGGTTTACTATGGAGCGAGATTTCTTCAGTTTTGTTCGCAAGTGTCACCAATGCCAGATTCATGGTGACTTGATTCACTCGCCACCTTCGGAGTTGCATCCCATGTCCTCTCCTTGTCCCTTCGTTGCTTGGGGAATGGATGTTATTGGGACAATCGAGATAATGGCTTCAAATGGGCATAGATTCATTTTGGTTGCAATTTACTTCACCAAGTGGGTGAAGGTCGTCACTTTCAAAGCAGTTACCAAGAAAGAAGTGGTATACTTTGTTCAGTCACACATCATCTGTCGTTTTGGTATTCCAAAGACCATTATCACTGATAATGCAACCAATCTAAATAGTAATTTGATGAAGGAGTATGCGAGCAATTTAAAATTACGTTTCACCATTCTACCCCTTACCGATCAAAAGCCAATTGGAGCCGTTGAAGCGGCGAACAAGAACATCAATAAGATTCTTAGGAAGATGATCCAAGGTTCTAGACAATGGCATGAAAAGTTGCCTTTTGCTCTTTTGGGATACCGCACGACTGCTCGCACATCCGTTGGTGCAACTCCTTATCTGTTGGTATATGGAAAGAAAGCTATATTACCGGCTGAAGTCAAAATTCCCTCTCTTCGGATCATTTAGGAGTCGGATATTGAAGATACAGAATGGGTAAAAACTCGATTAGAACAACTAATGATGATTGATGAGAAATGGCTAGCAGCAGTGTGCTTTGGCCAGTTATATCAACAAAGAATGGCATGCGCTTACAACAAGAACGTGCGCCCAAGGCACTTTGAGGTGGTCCAACTCGTTCTGAAATGCATTTTTCCACACCAAGTGGAAGCAAAAGGAAAGTTCGCCCCAAACTGTCAAGGACCCTACATCATCAAGAAAGGTTTTACCAAAAGGGGCCTTGCACTTGGTAGATGAAGAAGGACGGGTACCAGACATGACTATTAACGCAGATGCAGTCAAAAGATATTGTGTCTGATATACACCCACTGTGGAACTTTCATGCATGATTTTCTCAGAATTAAGATGAAGAAGGCTATCATTGTTCTCTATTCCAAATAGGTGTCACCCTTTTGTTAACCGTGTTGAGTATTTGTCTTCTTTGTTTTCCACTTTTTGGAACCTGTGTACTTGCAAAAAAAAAAGAAAAAAAAGAAAAGTCAAACAACAAATCTTCTGAGTCATTGAACTACGTCCGACCTGATTCCGAAAAGATACGTAGGCAGCCTTACCTGGGTTCGGTCCCATCACAACAAAAAAATCCATATTCCCAATACTCCAAAACTAGGGCAGAAGTTTGTTTTATTTTATGGTTTTTTCTGCGGAAACGATTCCCAAATGTTGTAGTTCAGTTCAAGGTTCTTTTCGCCTTCTCCCTGTTAAGAACTTCTGATCGATCTTTGAAAATATTTGAAGTCCCCATGCCAGGGTCATTGGGCAACCTTCCGCATGTCGTATCTCAGTTAAAAAAAAAGAAGAACAAATGAGAGAGTTTTATTGGTGAAAACAAGTATGAGCAATGTAAGGCGACATTGAGCAGAGAAATGAGAGAGTCTTATTGGTGAAAACCCAATGGGCACAATAAGGCGACAATGAGTAGAGAAATGAGAGAGGTCAGTTAGATAAAACTCGCAAAGGGCGCTACTAGCCGAATGAGGGTCTTCGATACCACGACATGAGCACAATCAAGACAGTTTCAAGATGAACATTTGCGATAGATTTTCAGAATTAGACAGCTCAGACATCTAATACAAAATGCATGTCATGATTCATTGAAGCCGGCGCATACTTCTAGATAAGTCTCCCTATTCCTTTCCCCATAAAGGACACCTTTTGTTTAAGCACAGTCCTTTATCACCTTTAATTGTTCTTCTGTTTTAACCCATAATTTTTTTTGAATCCCTTTCGGTCTAATAATGCATCAAAAGTGAAGCAAAGAAATGGCTGCAAAACTGGCTACAATTTCCCCGTAATATCGAGCACAATTTGGGGCATATATGGCATTGAAGAAGGCATAATCCATCCGTGATTTCATTTGATATGGAAAACAAAGTGTCCCAAAGAAACTGAAAAGGTCGCCTAAGAGAGACTTGCTTCATGAGAAAAGTTGATAAGCACTACAGACACAAACTGGTACTGGGTGCAAGACAGCTGAGTTTGATTTTAAACGGAAAAATTTCCTTGCCTCAGGGACAAGGTTTAGCGGTACCATGGACATCTGAGTATGAAATAGTCAGGGGATACATAAAAAAAAAGGTCTCCTGAATGCAAAACAGAGTATCCGAGCACCTCGGTACCACACTGATAGAATCAGCTCTTCGTCAGCGGAGTTGGCGTGAATTCAAACTACAACAAGGCATCAAGGCCATAAACCAACCACCACTAAACTCACAAAGTTTTCTTTGTTTGAAGCAGGAACAAAGAAGTGCAGAATGGCGATTTTCAAAGGACGAAGGTCACCAAATGTAAGCTCCTTAAAATCTCCATTTTCTTTTATTTTTAGCATGCATCACTACTGTTGACACCTCCCATTTTCGTAGCTTAACCCAGGTAGAACCTTTTCTCCTAGGGGATCCAGCTCATATTCCAGGTAGAAGTACTCTTCACTCAAGAAGTTTTACGTAGCTTAACTCAGGTAGAATCCTTTCGCCTAAAGGGATCCAGCTCATATTTCCGGGTAGAAGTAATCTTTGCCCAGGTTGTTTTACGTAGCTTAACTCATGTAGAACCTTTTCACCTAGAGGGATTCAACACTTTATCAGTAATACAGGGTACCAACCCCTGGTTACATTCCTTCCTAGTGATACAAGGCGCCAACCCCTAGTTACTTTCCATTTTAGTAATACAGGGTGTCAACCCCTGGTTACATTCCTTTTCAGTAATACAGGGTACCAATCCCTGGTTACATTCCTTTCCAGTAATACAGGATACTAACCCCTGGTTACATTTCTTTCAGTAATACAAGGTACTAACCCATGGTTACATTCCTTCCTAGTGATATAGGGCGCCAACCTCGGGTTACTTTTCATTTCAGTCTTACAGGGTGCCAACCCCTGGTTACATTTCTTTCCAGTAATACAAGGTACCAACCCCTAGTTACAATTTTTCTCAGTAATACAGGGTGCTAACCTCTGGTTACATTCCTTTCTAGTAATACATGGTACTAACTCCTTGGTTACTTTTCCTTTTGGTAATACAGGGTACCAACCCATGGTTACATTCCTTCCTAGTGATACAGGGCACCAACCCCTGGTTACTTTCTATTTTTAGTAATACAGGGTGCCAACCCCTGGTTACATTCCTTTTCAGTAATACAGGGTACCAACCCTAGTTACATTCTTTTCTAGTAATATAGGATACCAACCCCTGGTTACATACCTTCTCAGTAATATAGGGTGCCAGCCCCTGGTTACATTCCCTATTAGTAAATACAGGGATCCAACCCCTCGTTACAGTCCTTCCTAGTGATACAGGGTACCAACCCCTGGTTACTTTCACTTGTAATAATACAGGGTACCGACCCCTAGTTACCTATCCTCTTGGTAACGTAGAGTATACAATCCCTCGTTACAAATTTTATCTCTTTTAGCTAGTTTATATTACTGTTTCTATGTGCCGTTCAATAAATTAGGTAGTTTATAGCTTTCTCTGATAACTCACAAAACTTTCCTAGTCCAAACTGGGGCATAAATTTTTTGTTCATTTTGTTCGTCTTTGATGGCTTTTCCGGCGCCGTCGTAGAGCACAGGTGACGGTTAAAGCTTGCGGTTTCAGTTTCTCATTAGAAGAAAGAAGTCTTTCAATCACAAGATAGTTGGGAAGCATTGATAATGTGTCAACAAGCCAGCTTCTCAAATTTCATTTTCCCAAATTCTGATAGGGAAATAAAGCAATCAAGAATGAGCCATAATATTTTCTTCAAAGAGCATCAAGATCCAAACTAAGGTCAACACGATCGAGCAAGTCAAGAATCAAGATTTGAATCTAGAAGAAACATAGATAGGAATTTTGTAACTCGTAGATTGCAGACATATGCAGTTCTCTTCTCTTTTCTTTTTGATGTAAGCAGGAAGTAACAGTAACACCGGCAACAACAGCAGGAGCAAAATCTTGTGTCCGGTAGTCTCAGCTACAAAAATTTTCCCAGAACTACACTGGTTTGATTCCTCTACACAAGGATATGTAGGAAACTTCAGAAGCAGGGTTCGGTCACCATTTTTAAAAAAAATGCTTTCATTAGAGTCATATGTGAGAAAAATTAGTCATGACATTTACTTTCTTTGCACGAAAACTCTTCATGTTCTCGAGCAAAGAGGGACAACTGTAAATGCCTAATTTTGACTCTTTCTTTTCTTGTTTTATATTTATTATGTGTGTATGTGTAGGTTTTAATATTTTATTATAGTTCAATTAAGAAAGGAATAAAAGTTTGGGCTAAGTTTCATTTTAAATCGAAATGGGACAAAATTCGGACCAAATCGGTGGCCCAATGGCACTGACCCGGTCCGAATAAGGCTAGCTAGGGAGGGAAGCCAAACGGCGTGGTTTCATGGTGAAACTACGTTGTTTCACTTAATAGATGGGAGATCCAATTTCAATCGTTGATCACCCCTTGATCGAATGGTCCATATTTGATCTCTCAAGAGAGATATAATCCCTTGAAAATCTGAAAATTGCCCCATTTTAGACCTAATATCAAAGCCTAAACTCCTCTCCCTCTTCTCTCTCTCGCCTCTCTGTCAGGTCCGCCTTTCCCCACCGTGTACCGCCACCGGAAATCACCCACCGACGGTGGACCATCTCCAATCACCCCCAAAATTTCACCCCCCCCTCAATATCAAGCTCCTCTTTTCGATTCCAACCTCCAAATCCTCCAAATCTTCACCAGTTTCGGCAAATATTCAAAAAGACAAAACCCTAGCCGTCTATTTCTCCTCAAATTTGACAAGTTTGAGACCTCACCACCACTTAATACCTACATGAATGTTTACGTCTCCTCCTAATCTATCGTTCTTTCTTGGTTTGCAGTCGAAACTCCGGTGGATCAATTCCGGCGGGTTGCTGACCATTTCTACTTTGGCTCGAACAAGCCTTTCTTGTTGCTGAGTTCGTTATTCGACTTCTTTTTGATTGGAGTTGATAGTGACATGCCAGTAACAAAAGGAGCATGTCTGACGTCAAAACTTTATCCATCACTGCCCGAATCACCACCACTGCCGCACCACCACTGTTTCAGACACTCGAGTTTCTGGTACTCCCTTGTGCCCCTTTTCTTTTTCATTGTAGTTTGCTTAGGTCTAAACATTTTGATTTTCTTCTTTGTTTGATCATGTGTTTTATTTATCTTTAGTTAGTCGTTAGTTAGTTTAGAGTCAGTAATAATTAGTCGTCGCCCAGTTAATATCAAATTATTGTGTTGTTCGGATTCCTATCTCATAAGTTCTGCTAGTGGTGTTTGGAGTTAGTTTTTGATTCAAGTTTGTAAATTTTATCTTCAATTGCAGTTTCTGTTATTTCACATTTAATTCGTCGTGATAATTAATTGAAGTTTCAGCATTTTTCAACAAAATCGCTGGTCAGTTTAGTTAAATTGAAGGTTTAAAGTCTGTTTCTCATGTGATTATGATTAATTCATGTTAAATAGGGTCTGTTGATATAGTTAGACATTAAACTAAGATAGTCGGTCACTCATTAGATTCCTTGGTTTTTGGATTTTTGTTGTAGTTGATCATTCACTCAATTAGGATCATTTTGTTTGAGACGCACATGTTTCGTGGTCGAATGTAACATCAAGTTAAAGCGTTCTTAATATATATGTGGTATGATTTTATTTAGTTTAGCTTAATTGTTTGAGTTTTGGTTTGTTGGTAAAGTTCTGCCCTTTTACTACCAGATTTGGCCAGTCAAGCCTGGTTTGAGATCTATTTATGCTGAATGAATGAATTGAGACGATAAGGGGAAAGGGTAGTAAGGGGGTAATTGAGTATAAGACCTTTGTTTGGTTGCTATTACTATTGAGGACTATTTTGGAGTATAATACTCCAAAGTACTGTCTATGTTTGGTAGGAATACTATTCTTTGGACATATTTTTTTTACCAAAATAATTGTCCTTTGAATAGTATTGGACAAAATTTTGGTGAAAAATCTGTCCTTTGAATAGGATTGGACTGATTTTCAATGAAAAAAAGGTGTTGCTTCCTCTCCTATAAAAGGGCTGTCTTTCCTCACTTTAAAAAAAAACTATCTTTGCACAGTCCACACATCTTGGACTCTAAAAAAGACACATCTTCGCACACTCTATCTTACACTTAGATAACATCTTTTAGAGTTTCTAAAACACACAAAAGTTGAGAGAAAGATCAGCAGCTGAAGCATTCTTTAGTAGCTGAAAATTGTGAGTTTTGTGAGCGACTCTTAGGGTATAAAACCATTGAGAAAATAGATCAATCGTTTAGCTAAGTTCTGAGTTTGTTAGTTACTAGTTTCAAGTGTCTTCGCGGGATTTTCTGGGCTATTTCTAACACTTATTTGCTGCTGGTTGTTGCTGTTTTTCTGCTATTTCTACCGTTGTTTCTGCTCACTTCACTACTATTTATTTTTCTACTATCCAAGTAATCTTAAAGACTCGTAATGTATATCTTCTCAACAACAATAGGAACAACTTGAACCTACTGCCCTATTTTTAACTTGTTTGATGTGATGATAGTTTGACAACAAAAGAGCTTGGATGTTATTGTTATGTATCAAGCATGTAATAATCTGAATATTGTCCTTTATAATGCTTGAATATTGTCATGACCCAAATTCCCAAACTTAGGGATCGTGATGGCGCCTAACACCACACTAGCTAGGTAAGCCAATGTTAGAATTCGAGTAGCTAATTTCCTTTGATTATTTTCTTAAGCATCAATAAATAAATTTAAAGTAAACTTAATTTAAATGATTTCCAAAGATAAATAATAAACAATTGAAGAAAAACGAACCATGAACTAATCATGCAATAGATCTAGAACTACCCCAGAGTCTGGTGTCGCAATTCACGAACTACTAAAGAATACCACAAACACTGGGCTGAAAGAAATATTGTAACTGTTCTGAATATCCTAAAACAGTTTTATAAAAATAGGAGAAGATTCTCGGGATCTACGAACGCCGGAAGATATACCTCGTGTCTCCGAATAAATAGACGGCTGCTCTAAAAATCTCTACTGCTGGCTAGTACCTGGATCAGCACAAAAGAGTGCAGAGTGTAGTATCAATACAACCGACCCCATGTACTGAGTAAGTGCCGAGCCTAACCTCAACGAAGTAGTGACGAGGCTACGATGGGCCATTAAAAACATATAATCTGTGACAATAATATATACAATAACACAATAAAACAATTCTACACGAACAAGAAAAATAAAACTGAGACAATAAATATAAAGTACGAAGGAAATCTAATCAAATAATAAGTACTTCAAAAATAATAAAATAACTCAGCCGCCTTTTCCTGGCCTCAGCTATAACCAACCCTCAAATAATTTCCAAGTTTCCAAACTTTAACTTTAAATAAAAGTAATGCCAAAATATGAAAAATAGTAATATAAAATAGTAAGTTTTCAAATCTTTGTTTTTCTATGAAAATCAGTAAAAATATAAATGTCTCTTATCGCTCCTTGTTGCAGCGTGCAACCCGCTCCCACCTGTCCACCCTTATTGCTCCTCCCTAAATATATCACCCTTATTACGCCTGTTGCGGCGTGCAACCTGATCCCACCTGTCCACCCTTATCACTCCTTGTTGCGGTGTGCAACCCGCTCCCACCAGACATATCATATCAATTTATTCAAAATTTCACAATTCAAGTCAAATCCTTTCACAATATTTATGTCTCGACAATTGTAAACAGCACAAGTTTCACTTTAAATAACAGTAAAAGCAGAATATGAGATAATGACAATAAAATAATGGGTGTTCCAGCCTTTATTTTATGAACAGTAAAACATGCCTATTCTCCCTTATCATTGTCTTACTGCGGCGTGCAACCCAATCCCACCTATTCACAATATCACAATCAATTTGTTCAGCCGTATCACAATCAATTATCCACCCTTATCACAGCCCCCTTATCACAATCAATTTTTTTTATTCATAAAAATTTTTCACAGTTCAGGCCAAGCCTTTCACAACACCTTTATTTCAACAATTGCAGACAAAAAACAATATAGCTTGTAAGCTTCAACCAATATCATTTTACAATAAAACCAACTAGAATATATGTAAACACCGTAACGCTGTCAACCCAGCTCAATCTTTATGTACTATGATAGAATCAAGAGAACAACCAACACTTTTAACACACTTGCAACAACAATTGGCAATAATCGATTGAAATCAAATAGCTACGTAAACCTCAATAGTCCTAAGACAGTTAAACTGCAATTCTCATAACTTCCTCAATATTATAAAAAATGAAAGCAACAGGAACATAAATATATACGTGCCTCGTAGAAACAATGCCAACTACTCAACCGTTTTTTACCACAAGGGAACCAAATAAAAAACCAATACTCTTTCCAAAATAACCACAACAATATTTAACAACAACGGAATAAGGCCAAGTAATCGTATAAACAATAATAAACATAGAACAATTAAGCCAGGAATTAATTAACTTGGGAACATGGAAGGGATCATGTTTAACAAACCATTTGGTGGTGCATAGATACTCTTCACCTCACCTATACACCACACACACATGCATTTTACATAGAAACAAGTGGGGGCTCCTATTCCCTCAAGTCAAAGTTAGACCAAACACTTATCTCAAATTCGCAGGCCACTCACTGCTCAATTATAACTTTTCCCTTTGAATTCACCTCCAATACACTCGAATCTACCACAATTGACTTAATATCATTAATTAATGCTAAAGGAACTAACTTTACTAAAAATTATAATTTTTCCTAAGTTTTCTCAAAAAAAGTAAAAATCCGACCTCGGGCCCGCTTGGTCTAAACTCGGGGTTCAGACCAAATTACGTTTACCCATTCACCCACGAACCCAAATATACAAATAGTTTCAAAATCCGACCTCAATTCGAGGTAAAGATTTGATTTTTACAAAATTCCATAATTCTACCCAAACCCTCAATTTTTACCATGAAAATTCTTAGTTTTTTTTTTATTTAAAAGTGATGAAAAACAATGAGTAATTGAAAGAGTAAAGTTTAAAATTGATTACCTATGACTTGGGGGTGATATTTGGTGAAGAAATTCGTTTCTAGGGCTGTGGGGTTCGAAAATTTGAAGTAGAAGAAGTCTGCTCGTTTTATATAATATTTTTTTGCTAGCTATTCTTCCTCGTTTCTCGTGCCAAATGATCCCGAAACTTGATTTTTATATCTCCCAATGGATTTTTTGTGAAATTCTAGTGAAGTTAGGCTTTTGAATTAATCAATTTGACCTTATAATGAAGGAGATATGTAAGTTTTAATATTTGCAAATACTGCAGATTTTTAATACGCCGTCAGTGGCAATTTCGTAATTAAGCTGAACAATCTGGCAACCTTAGTAAAATGACCATAAAATCCTCATACGATGTCCAAATTCGATGATTCTTTTTGATACGGGGCCGTAATTATGATATTGATCTAATAATTCATTCAAAATAGAAATCTGAGCTCATTTGTTCAATATGATATCATTGATGCTTGAAGAAACGACGTCGAAGCATAAGAAAGAACGAGCGCAACACAACCCAAACCTATTTGAAACTCACCCGAGCCCTCAGGGCTCTAAACCATACATGCACGCAAGTCTAAAAGCATCATACGGACTTGCTCGTGCGATCAAATCATGAAAATAACATGTAAAACTATGAATTAAATCTCAAAACTCATTATTTTTCTCAAGAACACTTAAAGTTCACTATTTATCAACCGGATGTCAGAATCACGTCAAACGAACTCCGTTTTTCACCAAATTTCACAGGCAATACCTAAATATCATAAAAAACCTATATCGATATCCAGAACCAAAATACGGACCCGATACCAACAGTTTCAAACATAAATTCCTTTCTTTATTTCATTAATATTTCAGCAAAATAATTTCTTTTAAAAATTGATTTCTAAGGCTTGGGACCTCGGAATTCATTTTCGGGCATACACTTGAGTCCCATATTTTACTGCGAACATCCCGGGATCGTCGGAACATGGATCCGGGTCCATTTACTCAAAATGTTGACCAAAGTAAATTTTAATAAAATTTTAACTCTTGAAATTATTATTTCTCATATTTTCACATAAAAGCTTTTCGGTTTCACGTCCGGACTGTGCACGCAAATTAAGGTATTTAAAATTAACCTTTTTAGGGCTATTAAGCCTAGAACGAAGTCTAATTTCACATAATGACCCCTTGGGTCATCGCAAATATCGAGTTGTGAGTTTTTGAGTGTGATATGTAAGTCATTTATGAGGTTTTTAGCATGTTTTCAAGTTATTGTACCCGAGAAAAATTGTGAAGTATCCGATGAATGACTCTAAGGGGTATGACACATAGCATGATCTCGTTTTGGTTGCTGAAATTATACTGCCAATATTTGTTTCTAGGAATATTGTAGTGATATTCTTGTAAATCTGACCATTCGGCCGGATTTACAAATATGGCTATTTTAGCAAAGTGGGCGTTTATACAATTGTGACTATGTAGTTAGGAGTCATGAATGCAAACTGAATAAAGAGCTAAGATTGTATATAGTCTGAGCCTTATTGAATCAAATAAAAGGTGGCCCATTTACCTTTAAATAACAAAATTGCCCATCTTCTTCCATATAGCCATTTGGGCCAAATAAATCCATTTCATTGGCCTATTTTTAATAATAATTCAGCTAGCCTATATCTTTTAGTAATTCAAGCAGGGCCAATAATATTCTAGCCCACTAGCTTTCCATTGTTCAATGAATAATTATATTAACTCAATGCCTTGCCATAGCCAAATTGATACATTGGCCCAACTCTTATATATATATATATATATATATATATATATATATATATATATATATATATATATATATATATATATATATATATACACACACACACACACACACACAATAGAGACAATAAAATAAATCTCTCTTTCATGAACAATTTAGGACAGGTATACGAGAAAATATTAAAATTAACAGAAAAATTTCAATCTAGCCCAGAAGGACTTACATAATACGTTCCTCAAGAAAAATCAGACCAAATACAAATAAAATAAAATAACACTATAATAGTATTACTCTTAGAAATTAATAAAAAATTAGATAAATTATTAAGGACAAAGAATTAAAAACCGAAATAGAAAACCCAAAGAATAGAGAGGTAGAAGATTTAATAGAACAATTAAAAAAGGTTGAAATAACTCCCCAAAAAGAAAAACTTAAATTAGTAAGGAAGCCTAAAAAATGGACCTTTTATCAAGTAGGACAAGAACAACAAACGAAGTAAGACCTAGAGTAAGTTTCTCAGATAACAGAATAGGCAATAATATGCTAACACGAATCCTAAATAGGAAAGAACAACAAGAACAACAACAATTAGACGAAATAATAGATATAGATAAAGATATACAAATATTTCAACAAAATCAATTAAGACTACTCAACCCAAAAGCATTATATAACGTAGGATATTTTTCGAATAATTCACAATTATATAGACATTACAGAGAAGAACAATTATTAGTCATAGGAAAAAAAAATTCACAACAATAAATTTAATCAACCCAGAATCAGTAAGACAAATAAAAAACTACAAAAAGAATTTGATGCATATGAGATTAATAGTAATAGGATTAAAGGGATTAACTAGAAAAAATTTAGGAACTAAAGTACTGGTTGTAGTATATGATGATAGGTGGTCTGAACCAAAAGAAATATATAATAGGTTTAACAGAAGTAGACATGACCAATAATGGAGGAATATTCTATATAAGCCCAGATTTCATGATAAACTTAGTAGAATTCGGAAAAAATATTAAAATAGGAATACAAACTAAAGGATATGAAGAAATGAATAACGAAAATAATTTATTAATATGTGTAGGATTTATAGAAAAAATGGCAACATATAGTAATGCAAAATTTAAAATTAAGGTAGATGATATAATAGAAGTAATGGTAAATAAAGGAATAAACTAATAAAACCCATCAAAATAGACCCAGAAGAATATGCATGATTAGTATGGAATCTAGAGGACTTTGCAAAACTAAAAATATTAAAATCAGAATCTCATTTGATGTATACAAATTCTAGGGGAGAAACTTCAATTAGGTTCACTGATTATAGTTATACCACCCATAGGGAAGTAAATGATGGAACTGAAAGTACAGTAGAAGATAGTGAATGTATGAACATTGAAATAATACAAGATAAATTTGAAGTAGACAAAGCATTAAAAAAAGTTAGGATATTAGTTAGAGAAAATAAAGACAGGACCTTTCAATGCAAAGCATGTAAACTTGGGAGTTTAACTCTAAGTGAAACAGAAGAACATTTTAGGAAATGCGAATTGAGAAAGGACAATTGGGGATATAGATTAGAAAATATTTCACAAAAAAGATTAGAAAAATTGATAAAATTTTAGAAGAAATGAAGGATAGCTATGAAGAAACAGAGACAAAATTTTTAATAAGTTTAAAAGAATTAATGGAATCAACTAGTTTAAGTCCTAGACCATTTCAGAGAACAATTCATCAAAGTGCAGTAGATACTACTACGGAAAATGTACCTGGAAGAAGGGTATATAGGCTAGGTCAGAAAAAGAAATAGAAAATGTAAAACCATCAGAAAAAATGATGCCTATAGAGGAACCTATAAGACTAAAAGAAGGAGGAAGTAAAGGTAAAATATTAAATATAGCAGCCCACGACCCACAAATGTGGAACTCAGTAATAGACCTTTGGAAAGGAATAGTAGCAGCAGATTATATAAAAACCTACCACGAAAAAAATGCAGAAACAATGTATAAATATATGGAAACTTTCTTAGGAGAATCAACAAAAGGATTATGAGAAGCTTATAATTTAGAATTCCCACAAGAATTTCAAGCTCAAATAGCAATGAGACCAAATCCTTATAATTTTACAAACAAAATACATACTTCAATTACGGGAGAAGATCCAAATAGTGGATTAGTAGTATTACAAAAAAAATGATTTAATAAAGTTAGAACAATTAAGTATAAGCAGTTGGTTTCATATAAAGAAGTTCCTCAATGATTATTTTTATTATTGTACTATTAGTGGAAATGCGCTTGATCAAGAATTAGGTAAAACATTATTTAATAAATTACCAGGAGTTCTAGGCAGAGAAATAGAAGAACGATGGTATAAAAGAGACGGAGTAATACAAAACCCAAATGAAAAATGGTCTATAGGACATAAAATACAACATATAATGGAAATATTACAAGAAAAGTGTATAACTAAAACAGAAATATGAGTTTTTGTAAATCAACCGTATATACAGTCCAAAGCTATGATAGGAATGAATACAAAAAGAAAAATTATAGAAATAAACCTCAATATAACAAGGGATATATAGAAAAAATTATTATCTTAGAAAATCATCAGCTAAAAAACCATAACAACAACAACAACAACAACAACGAACCCAGTTTGGTCCCAACATGTGGGGTCTGGGGAGGGTAGTCTGTACGCAGACCTTACCCCTACCTAATGCAGGTAGAGAGGTTGTTTTCAATAGACCCTCAGCTTAGGAAGGGCAAGAAGAAGAAGAGGGAAGCAAGGAAGAAGAAAAAAAGAGATAATAATAATAATAATAAAAAAAAGTATAATAAAAATAAACAGTATCCAATAATAGCAACACAGAATACAATACCTAATAGAAATAGACATGTTAGGAAATATAGAATAGAAAGAAATTATAAAAATAAATTAGAATGTTTTACCTGTGGAAGTGTAGAACACTTAGCCAATACATGCCCGGAAAAAATTAATAATAAAACAAGAAATTCACAACTAACAGAAGATTTTTAGGAAACCTTAATAAATGTAGACGAACATATGTCAGATAATGAAAGTATATACTCTATAGTAAGTGTAGAAATAGAGGAAAAAACTCAAATAGACTCATCAGAGTCAGAAGAAGAAAAATTAATAAATGAGATAGGATTAGAAAAACTAAATCTAGAAGAAATACAAGCAAATACATTAGCAAACATATCCGAATAATGTAATCATGATTTTGAAAAAAATAAAAGGCTAGACAGTAATCAGTGTTTTATATGTAAATGGTATCCTAGTAGGGATAGAAGAGCAAAATGTAAGTCATGTTACCTAGAAGGATGCATCTTATGTATAGAAAAAAGAATCCAAGACAAAAATAAATTGTAACGACCCGACCGATCGTTTTGTGCTCTAGCGCGTCATTCAGCAGTTTGAAGTCGTGAGCAACTTCGTTTCAGGTATTACGAACCGTGGGCGTGGTCGGAATTGAATTCCAGGAAGTTTAGAATTGATTTGGAAAGAAAATCCTCATTTCATAAGCCTTAAGTTGGAGAAATCAACTAAGATTGGAATTTTGAGTAAACGATCTCCGAATCAGGATTTGAAGGTTCTAGTAGGTTCGTATGATGATTTCGGACTTGGGTGTATGTCCGGATCGGGTTTTGGATAACCCGGGAGCGTTTCGGCGTATATTGTGGAACTTAGCATTTTAGAAGGATTTCATGAATTTGGGCTTGAAGTGCATATCAGTGAGGTTGATGTCCGTTCGGGATTCCGAGTCTGGAAATAGCTCCGTATGGTGATTCTGGAATTGGGAGCGCGATCATAAGTGAATTTGGATGTCTGTAGGTCATTTTGGAGTCATTTGGCTAAAGATAGAAATTTGAAAGTTTTTGGGAAATCCGGCCGGAAGTGGAAGTTCTGATATCGAGGTTGGAATGCGATTCCGGAAGTTAGAGCAGGTCCGTAATGTTGAATATGACTTGTGCGCAAAATTTGAGGTCAATCAGACGTGATTTGCTAGGTTTCGGCATCAGATGTAGAATTTTGAAATTTTAAGTTCTTAAAGAATTGGATTTGAGTGCGATTCGTGATTTCGGCGTTGTTTGATGTGATTTGAGGGATCGAGCAAGTTCGTGTCATGTTTTGGGACAGTTTGGTGTGATTGGACGGGGTCCCGGGGGCCTCGGGTGGATTCCGGGTGGTTAACGGATCAAAGTTGAAGTTGGAAAAAGGGCTGAAGCTGCTGTTATCTGGTGCAACCGCACCTACGAGGTTTTGACCGCAGGTGCGGAGCCGCAGGTACGACGTGGGCGCCTCAGGTGCGAGTGTGGGCTTAGCTTGGTTGGGGACCGCAGATGCTATGGATATTCCGCACCTGCGAAGCCGTAGGTGCGATTTGGGCTGAAGTTGAGGAAAACCACAGGTGCGGGAGATTTGGTCGCACCTGCGGGATCGCAGGTGCGGAGGAAGGACCACAGGTGCGAAAAGATGCTTGGGCAGAATATTTTAAAATCAGGTTTGTGCCATTTCTCTCGCATTTTTCATTTGGTTGAGACGATTCTGGAGAGCTTTTTAAGGGGGATTTCATCAGGGATCAGAGGTAAGTTGTTTCTAAGGCTAAATACAAGATTATATGCATGATTTGATATGGGAAATTGTGGGAAAATTGGGATTTTTGAAGAAAAACCTAAAAAGTAAAAATTTGGATTTTAGCCACGAATTGAGCATGAATAATTGAGTAAATTATATATTTGAGTTAGTAAGGCTATGAGTAGAATGTATCTTCGAGAAATTTTGGATTCCGGGCACGTGGACCCGAGGGCATTTTGGTCATTTCTCCGAGCGGGGTTGGGAAAGTGTATAATCTAAATTTGTTGTGAGAAGTAGGATGAATTTTCATTGCTTTGTCATTTATGTGGTGGTTTCGGAGCGTTATGCGTCCGTTAGAGTCATCAGAAGGGCTTGGAAGCCGGCGTTGGAATTTAGGAGCAAGGTAAGTCTTCTTTCTAACTTTGTGAGGGGGAATCGTCCCCCTAGGTGAATTAATTCAGTATATGCTATTATCTTCGGGGGCTACGTACGCACGAGGTGACGGGAGTTCGTGCGTAGCTACTATTATGCCATGTCCAGGTAGCCTAGGACCCACTAGCATGCTTTATGTGTGTACCTGTAACCCTGCATGTAATATTAAACTGCTAATATGACCGAAAACGTAATTTAATGTCTAAACGAAAGCTAGGGCTCGTAATGTTAACCTTCTAAAAAGAGAATTGTTTCCGCTGTGAATATATGTGTACCTGGACTGGGTTGTATCATGGAGTATTACTAAACTGGACAAATGAGTTTCAAAACAAAGATTTCAAAACCTATATTTCATGTTTCTTTTGAAAAGGATTTTTACCACTTTCCTGAGAAAACCTGCTTCTTGAGAAAAATGAGGATGTATTATGTGAATGTGTGTACATATGAGCACCTGAGTCGCATTTATGATTCACGAGCAGGGTAGCCTTATTATTTTTATGTTGACCGCGTCGCATGATCGATTCGTGAGCGGAGAAAATAGATTCATCTATGGTTCGAGCCGGTCGACCCCTCGACAGTGCACGGTTTATTATTGTTGGTCCGCGCCGTTCGACTCTCGGCATTGCCTGCGCATGATATTTGCTGCGTAGTTGCTATGATATTTGCCTGATTACTGGCCTGAAATGTTAAATTATCGATTGAAATGAAAAATACTTAAAGTTATTAAAAAGACTTTTGGAAGAAGTTGTTCCTTCCGTTGATTTATTATTATTTGATTAAATCACCATGTTGATTAATTGTGAATATGACGAAGATATAAAGTGTTAAATGTGAACGAAATTGAAGGATGTTTAAATCCTGTTTTATAAACTGCCTATGATAAAACCATGCTTAGTGTCACTCGTAAATATTCCAAAATTGACCTTTAGTAAGTGTCTAAATTGACCTCTCGTCACTACCTCTCTGAGGTTAGGCGGGCGACTTACCGAGTACACGTTATTTTTGTACTCATACTACACTTGTTGTGCATTCGGAGACATAGGTGAGTTGCATCATCCGGAGGCGATCCGCAGCTGACAGAGTCTCCTTTAGACTGTATTTATTCATATTTTTAAATTTCCTTGTCTAGTTGTATTTCGGACAGGCTTTGTAATGATTGTATAAATTCTTAGAAGTTTCTCATGTACTTGTGACACCGGGTTCTTGTATATGTATTGGGATAATTGCTTAAGTGAAATCTTTAGATCTCTATTTTTAAATAACAAAATTTTATTTGCTGTTGTATTTTAAATTTATGAAAATTTATTTATTTGATTATGAAATGCAAGGTAAGGCAACGGTTTCGAAAATGTTAAAACATGAATGTATTTCAACTAATTAAGGATTTGGCTTGCCTGACAATGGTGTCCGGCGCCATCACGACCTATGGATTTTGGGTCGTGACATAAATAAAGAAGAAAAATGCCAAGGAATAAATAATTCCACTCTCAATTTAAGAGTAATGGCATTAGAAACCAGAATAAATGAATTAGAAAAAAGAATATAAAAAATGAAAAAGGGAAAGCAAAAGTTAGAAGATGACAAAGAAAATGTAGCAGAATTCACACACGATGAAGAACTAATGAGTATAGAGAATTATGACACACTGATATGTAACGAGGATAAACAATTAAGTACAATAAAAATATTAGCAAGAATCAAAATAGAGGATTACGAAATAGAAACATTAACTTTAGTAGATTCGGGATGTACAAGATGTATAATAAATAAGAAAATAGTTCCACCAAACCTAATCAAGACCTTAGATAAGCCCGTTGCTGCTATGCAAATGGACGGAACTCATAATATATATAGACATTATGTAGATAAATCGAAGATTAGCTTTATAAATACATGCCTAGATTTTTATAAACCTAGTTACAAGGTAGATAAAATCTAGGTAAGAGACTTAAATATAAATGTAGATTTTGTACTAGGATTAAATTTTATGATACATAACAATGGTAGTTGTTTACTCAGCAGATATGGAGTAATAGTTTTTAAAAATATCACACATACACCAGTACAAACTATAGAAACTGGAACCAGGATAAGGACACGATTAGATTTAGGCCAGCAAAACCTGCAGAAAAACCAGAAAGAATGTTGTAAGGAATGTAAAGATAAAAATACATGTTGTAAGGATAAAAAAGACTCTAAGACTTTAATATTAGAAGAAAATGAGGATAAAGACATACTAGAAAAAGATTAAACCTTAATAGACATCTGTGATGACCCAAAGGGTCATCCCGTAGTTTTTTTTAGCTAATTCTGTATTCCGAGATCGTGAAAACCTCCTTCCATCTCACCTCAATTTGCGTGCGCATCCCGGACGCGTAGCCGGGAAGACTTTATGTGAAAAACTGATGAAAATGATAATTTTGTATTAGAAATATGAATAAAGTTGACTTTGGTCAATATTTTTGGTAAACGGATACGGACTCGTGATTTGAAGGTCCCGGAGAGTCCGTAGGAAAATATGGGACTTGGGTGTATGCCCAGAATTGAATTCCAAGGTCCCAAGTACGAGAAATAAATTTTTAAAAGAAATTGTTTTCTGAAAATAAAAGAGGTTTTTGAAAATGAAATTATATGTGAAACCTGTGGTATCGGGCCCGTATTATGGTTCCGGAGCCGGTACAGGTTCGACATAATATTTGTGCCATATCTGTGAAGTTTGGTTAGAAACGGACTTCATTAGATGTGATTCGGACCGTAAATGCAAAATTTAATGTTTAAAGAAGTTTTGAGGAATTTCATTGATTTTTGGTTTAATTCATCGTTTAGTGTTGTTTTATGTGGTTTGAAACCTCGAGCTAGTCCGCGTTAGGTTATAAGACTTGTTCGTGCATTTAGGTGGGGTCCCGGGGGCCTCGGGTGTGTTCCGGATGGGTGTCGGGTCCATTTTCCTTATTTTTGAACAGCTGAAATTTGCCTTCTGGTTTCCTTCTATGCGTTCGCATAGGAGTAGTCGCGATCACATAGTGTCTCTTTGGGCAGCCCAGTTTTTCTTAATCGCGATTGCATAGTGTGACGACCCAAAATCCATTAAGGTCGTGATGGCGCCGGACATCATCGTCAGGCAAGCCAATCATTAATTAGTTGAAATAAATCCCTGTTCTAACATTTTTGTAATAATTACCTTTAACTTATTACGTAATAACTAAACAAAAATCCATTAAGTAAATACGACAGTTTAATATTCCATTTTTATAAAATACATCCCATACACATCTCGAAACCCGTCACAAGGGCATGAGCAAATTCTATGAATTTCACAAATACTACAAAGCTTGTCTGAAATACAAATTATACAAGGAATCTAAAATGAAATAAATACAATATGAGGGAGACTCTGTCGGCTGCGGGTCGCCTCCGGATGATGCAGCTCACCTAAGTCTCCAAGACAGCCACATCGCTATGAAAGTACCTGTGCAATAAAAATGCACAACAAGTGTAGCATGAGTACGAAAACAACGTGTACTCAGTAAGTATCCCGCCTAACCTCAGAGAGGTAGTGACGAGAGGTCGAATTAGACACTTACTATAAGTCGGTTAATTTTAATCAAGTGAGGTTCTAAGCATGAGTGTCATAGACAATTAGATAATAATCAGGGATAAGAAACATCAGACTTATTTCACATTTTACACATCAATTCTTCTTCTTTTGAACTGGCAATTAAGAATTTGTCTAGGCCGATAAACATTTATCACAGGAAATACGCAACAATTATCATGCGCAAGCAAAGTGCCGAGGGTCGAACGACGTGGACCAATAATAATAAACTGTGCACTGCCGAGGGTCGAACGGCTCGAACCATAGATGCATCTATTTTCCCCGCTCGCGAATCGGTCATCCGACGCTGTCAACATAATAATAATAAGGCTAACCTGCTCGCGAATCATACCTGCAACTCAGGTGCTCATATGTATACATATTCACATAATAAATCCGCATTTTTATCAAGAAAGCAGTTACTCAGGAAAGTGGTAAAATTCTTCTTAAGGGAACACGAAAAAAATAGCATTTAAATTTTTGTTTTGAAACTTATTTGCCAAGTTTAATAATATTCAATAATATAACCTTATCGAGAACACAATTACCCACGGAGGAATCAATTCTCTTTCTAGATGATTAAGAAAATGAACTCTAGTCTTCTTAGGTATTCAATTACTATTTCGATCATATTAGTGCTCTAATATTACTGGCAAGATCACAAGTACAACAAATAAGGCATGCTAGTGGGTCCTAGACTACCCGGACATAAGCATATTAGTAGCTATACACGGACTCCCGTCACCTCGTGCGTACGTAGCCCCCGTAAGTAATAGCATGTATTCATTTAGTTCACCTATGGGGACAATTCCCCCTCACAAAGTTATAAAGGAGACTTACCTCGCTCCGAAATTCCATAACCGGCTCCCAAGCCCTTCCGACGATTCCAATTGATGCACAACGCCCCAAAACTAACCAAGTAACGACAACCCAATGAAAATATACTCTAATATTTATTAAAAATTCAAATTATATAAACTCCTATCTCCACTCAAGGAATTGACCAAAATGCCCTCGGACCCACGTGCCCGGAATCCGAAATTTCTCAAAAATAAATTCTACCCATAGCTTTACTAGTTCAAATATACAATTTACTCAAACATTCATGCTCAATTCGTGGCTAAAAATCCAAATTACCCATTTTCTAGGTTTTCTTCAAAATTCCTAATTTTCCACAAATTTTCATGTTTTAATCCATGCATATACCTAGTATTTAACTTGAGATGAGTTGGGATAACTTACCTTGTGATCCTTGACGAAAATCCTTCCTTGAAGCTTCCCACAATTGCCCATGCCAAGTGAAATAATGAAGAAATGGCAAAGAAATCCCGTTTTAAAAACAATCTGCCAGCCTCATTTCTGCACCTGCGATCCTCATCTCGCACCTGCGATTCCGCAGGTGCGACCAAACTCCCGCACCTGCGGCTTCTTCAGCTCCAGTCAAAACTCACACCTGCGACCCATTTCCGTTTTTTGCGCCTTCGCAGGTGCGAAAATTACATCGAAACCACGGATCGCACTAAAATTCAAACTTTAATAACTTGAAATTTCAAACTTCCACATCCGATGCCGAAACCTATCAAATCACGTCCGATTGACCCCAAATTTTGCACACAAGTCATATTCGACATTACGGACCTTCTCCAACTTCCAGAATCGCATTCCGATCTCGATATCAAAATTTCCACTTCCGGTCGTATTTCTCAAAAACTTTCAAATTTCTATCTTTAGCCAAATGACTTCAACATGACTTACGGGCATCCGAATTCACTTTCGATCGCACTAACAACTCCAGAATCACCATACAGAGCTATTCCCAGGCTCGAAATCCCAAACAGACATCAATATCACTGAAATGCACTTCAAGCCAAACTTAGGAAATTTCTTCAAAAATGCTGACTTCCACAATACACACTGAAACGCTCCCGGGTTATCCAAAACCCGATACAGACATAGGCCCAAGTCCGAAATCATTGTACGAACCTGCAGGAACCCTCAAATCCCGATTCGGAGATCATTTACTCAAAATTCCAATCTTAGTCTTCTCCAACTTAAGGCTTCTGAAATGAGAATTTTCTTTTCAATTAACTCTAAACTTCCCAAAATTCAATTCCGACCACACCTACAAGTCATAATACCGAAAACGGAGCTGCTCATGACCTCAAACTGTTGAACAACGCGCTAGAGCTCAAAACAACCAGTCAGGTCGTTACACATAGTCTACTTCGCGATCCTACAACTTGTAGACTTCACTCTACGCGATCGCATACACACGTTCGCGATCGCATACACTCGTTCGCGATCGCGGAAGTATATTTTCCTCTTCTTCTCGATCGCATCTTCACAATCGCGATCGCACAATGCTATTTTAGCAGTGGCCGTTTCTTCTTCTATGCAATCACAATAATTGGCCCGCGATCGCATTAAACAAAAAGGTACCTGGGCAGTTTCTCCCTTTCCTCTTTGCGATCGCAAACCATATTCCGCGATCGCGATTATTTACACGCCTGGGCAGAATATAAGTTTACCAAAAATCGGGGTTTCACCATTTTTGACATATTTTGACTTCTAGAACTCGGTTTTGGGCGATTCTTTGAGGGTTTTTGACACAAATCTAATGGGTAAGTGTTCTTCCACTATAATTAATTATATTTTATGAATTAGTTCTTGTTTTTATCATTTAATTTGTGTTTTGGGTTGAGGGAATTGTGGGTTTTGAAAGAAAACTTTTAAAATGTGAAATCATGATTTGAAAGACCAAATGTTATCGGAAATTGGATAAATTTAGTATGGGTGAACTCGTATCGGAATGGGTAATCGGACTTTATAAAATTTGTCAGGTTCCGAGGTGCGGGCCGGGGGGTCGACTTTTGGGTCGATTTTTATAATTTTGTAAAGATTGAAACTTTATTATTAGGAGTAGTTCCTTACACATTTTATATGTATTTTGAAGTTGTTTTAGATGATTTTGAGCCGTACGGAGGCCTTCCCGCCCGAGAAGTCTATTTTTGAGTATCGGGTTATCGTCTTTGAGGTAAGTATCTTGCCTAACCTTGTGTGGGGGAACTACCCCTTAGGATTGAGTCTTCTATGTTGATTGTAGCCCGCGTACGCGAGGTGACGAGTGCGTACTCGGAATTATTTGAAAATAGATTGCGCTTTTAGGATTTTTAGGTCCTTGTGTTCCCCGTGTATGAATTGAAATTATTATATCTGAATTCCAGATTTTTAGTTTCATCTCTTCCTGCTCAAATTAGAAGTTACTTGCCTAGCAATTCTTTGTTTCTTATTTAGTCTTAATTGACTTAAATGAAGACTTTGCCTTTCCTACTGTTATACTATATCTTTCTTCATACACTGCCTATATGACTAAAACTAGTATAATCTCGCCCTATAATTGTCTAGCAGTAATTGGAATATCTATACGTTGGTGTCAAGCATGCCCGTGAGTCCTACATTGTGATTTAAATGATTTTCCCTTAAGTACTACTCAGGTTTAATTGATGACCGCTCATGTTGATGATATTTTTTTTATATTACCTATTTACTGAGCATTTGTTCAAGCTGAGTTTATTCGGTGAAGCTAATTATCTAAGTGAGATTGGTTATAGCTGATTCCCTTGCCGGGATGATTTGGTCTCTTGGTTGTGAACTTGAATATATAGAATAGTTGCTATATTTGCCTTGTTTTCCCCTCGTTATGCTGCTTCTTTTTGTGCTTGGCATTACTTTTAGTGGATACTTCTTATGAGTGAATTTTTACCATTTTTGTGATTTAAGTCTTTGTATTGATTTGCTCATCGCAATTTGCATTTGGTCTTGTTTGCTTTTGCGCCTGTTGTGGCAATGTATGTTGTTTCTATCGCATTCTGTTGTTTCCTCAGTGGATGCATTGCATATTTAAATTGGGACTCCAGACCGAGATCCGGGAGCTTTCACCCCGTACTGCATTGCATATTTAAAATTGGGACTACGGATGGAGATCCAGGAGCTTTCCCTCTGTACTGCATTGCATATTTAAATTGGGACTACGGACAGAGATCCGGGAGCTTTCCCCCGTACTGCATTGCATATTTAAAATTGGGACTACGGATGGAGATCCAGGAGCTTTCCCTCTGTACTGCATTGCATATTTAAATTGGGACTACGGACAGAGATCCGGGAGCTTTCCCCCGTACTGCATTGCATATTTAAATTAGGACTACGGATGGAGATCTGGGAGCTTTCCCCCTGTACTGCATTGCATGACAAATTCTGAGTTACGGACCGTGTTCCAGTGGTTTTATCATTGAGGAGATTTGGACTGATATATATATATATATATATATACTGAAAAATATAGCTGAAAAGCAATTATCTCCAGGAAAAGTTATGTCTGAAAGACTTCTATTTCGAAAATATATTTTAAAAGTATTTGTCTTGCAGAAAAAAAAGATATTTGAAAGAACAGTATTTGGGAAAGTATATTTGAACACCACGTATTTTGAAAGAACTATGTTTTAAATATTTCTCTTTATAAAAATATATAAATATACATTCAGAGAAAGTATGTTTCAAAGAAGAAATTCTCTATTCCGATGATTATATCTTTAAAGCTTTCGAAATAAACTCACGATTTAAAGGTTTTCACTCGAAGGTTTGACCAGCTTTATTGAGTTTATTGGCATGTAACGACCCATTCGGTCATTACGTAGAATCTGCATTATTATTTACTGTTATTGCCTCGTCATAGCTTGGTTAAACTATTCTTGATGTGTTAGAGTTGGTAGGCTCGGAATCAGAATAATTATAATGAGAATTTAGTCACTTAGTCTTTAAAAATAGCCTTAGAGTTGGAAAAGTCAACTAAGAGTTGACTTATTGGTAAACGACCTCGGAATGAGGATTTTATGGCTCTGATATATTCGTTATGTGATTTGGGACTTAGGAGTGTGTTCGGAATATTTTCTTGAGGACCGGTGTAGAATCAGGCTTGAATTGACGAAAATTAGTTTTTGGTGTTTTCCGGTTGGCAGTGGAAAATAGGCTATCGAGGTCGGAATGGAATTCTGATAGTTGGAACAGATTCGTAATGTCATTTTGGATATGTCTGCAAAATTCAGGTCAATCAGAGTTGTTTTGGATAGTTTCGGCATCGTTGGTGGATTTTAAAAATTTCAAAGTTCTTAGGCTTGAATTAGATGTGATTTTGGTGTTTTAATGTTATTTTTAGTGTTTCGGGAGTGCAACTAAGTTTGAATGATCATATATGATATGTTGGTATAATTGGTTGGGGTCCCGAGGGGCTCGGGATTGATTTCGGGAGGCTAGCGTGCATTTTAGCCTTAGGAAAAACTGCTGTTTTTCTGGTGTCAGTGCAACAACACTTTGTTCATTGCGATCGCGTGGATTGATCCGCGATCGCGTAGAGTAATATGGAGCCCGACCATTTTGTGAATCGCGATCGTGTGAGAAGGTGTGCGATCACGAAGGTATGTAGCGCTGGTCAGTGCGATCGCGTAGGGTTAGTCAGGCGCGTGGGGAGCGGGGTCAACTGTTCTTCGCGATCGCGATGGTTGCGATAGCGTGGGTTAAGGTTCGATTGAATCGCGATAGTGTGGCTTGTGCTGCGATCGTGTAGAGTCTTCTGAGGGTCTGGGGGATTTGTTCTTCGCGATCGTGTGAGTTCTTTCGCGATCGCAGTGAAGGAACAACTATGCATTATTTAAATAAACCCTCCGCGACCATTAATCCCCTTTTCACCATTTTTAAACGGGAATAGAGCTTGGAGGCGATTTTGAAGAGAGGAAATCATCGTTCTTCATTGAGGTAAGTATTTTGGACCCTAAAACTCGATTATAGGTGATTAAGGAACAAAATATCAGTGATTAATCCATGAAAATCAGTAGAAAAGGTGGGGTTAGGGCTTGAGATTATGAGACCTTTAGGGATCGATTTGAGGGTCAAACGAACTCTGATTTTAACGTTCTTTATATGTACGGACTCGTGAGAGGATGAAGAACATTTTGGTATAAAAATTTTCGAGTTCCGAGATGCGGGTCTGGGGTCGGGTTTTTGCTAAATTCGGGTTTTATGCTAAATTTGGTACTTTTCAATTGGAATTTGTTCCTTAAGCATAATTTGATGATAGAAATCTGAAGTTGGTAGATTTGGAGCGATCGAAAGTTGATTCGAGAGGCAACTGGGTCGCAGAGTAGCTTTTCGGGCTAGTTTGAGGTAAAGAATGTCTTTAAATCCTGTCCTAAGGGTATGAAACCCCGGACGTTGCATCCTTTCACGGATTTTGGAATGGAAAGATTGGAAATTTGGAAATATATTCCTTTTTACGCAACTATTGAGTTGCGAACCCGATTTTAAAGCCTATGCTTAATAGCATTGATATACTTTGATATAATTTGGGCTGCAAACCATGTTTGGGGCCTAGTGCCGATCTGTTTACCCCTTGGGGGCTGTTTTACTATTTTTGCTCACTTGATATGTTATGATTTTCACTCAGTATTTTCTTGATAATTGTTTTGACACTCAGAGTATTTTGATACTATTTATTGAAAATGAAACACTATTTTGGGTCGAGAACACGGTATAATGATGGCCCGAGTGGCATGTTGAGAGTGTTTGACTGAGTGAGGCTGCAGATGTTATGATACGAGAGAGGCCGAGGGACAATATTGTGAGTGATTTATGCCATGATGTGGCTGGCCGAGGGCCAATATTGTGAGTGATTTATACCATGATATGGCTTATTATAGCGCTTGAGCTGTAGGAGACCCTCCGGAGTCTGTACACCCCCAGTGAGCGCAGGTACCTACTGAGTGCAAGTGATGCCTGCGGGGCTGATACTGAGTGACTATGAGGTTTCCCACTGGGATGATACTGAGTGATTATGAGCCCACTGGGCTGATACTGAGTGATGGTGAGGTGCTGAGGAAAATTGTTACAAGAAATGATTATGGCCCGAGGGGCAGAGTTATGATGATTTTACTGAGTTTTTGACTGTGATTCACTTCGTTTTTCAAATTGATTTTACTGAGAGTTTTATTGAGATATATTGAAATTGTACTTGTTCAAAGGATTTCTGGAAAATGATTTTCGAACTTATGTATTTGATGAATACTTTATGGTGACTTGGTGTTTTACTTTTTTTGTGAATTGGTCTATCTGTGCACTGTGTTTCGTATTTCTCAGACTGTGATTTATTTTCATTACTACTGAGTTGGCATACTCATTATTACTCCCTGTGCCTTGTGCACAGATACAGGTACTGGTTCGGAGCAGTAGTTGTCTTCGTTCGCTTTCAGCAGATTCACGGGATTTCAAGGTAGATGTCCAGCGTCCGCAACTTCTTCATTTCCCTTCTTCATATAGTATTAGTATTTGATTCATAGACATTTATTAAGACATTCGTAGAGTTAGTTTATATCTTAGATGCTCATGATCATTGACTCCAGTCTTGGGAGGATGTTTAGAATGTTAGATTATTATTGGGGTGTAAAGACTTAAAGAGATTTTTTAATGTTTTGTTTGCTACTTATTGTTGATTCTTGAAGTAATATAATAGGAAGAATGAGTAATTAGGTGATGGTTGGTAGCCTAGTTCCACCATAGGCACCGTCATGACCTGTTAGTATTTGGGGTCGTGACAAGTTGGTATCAGAGCTCTAGGTTGCATAGGACTCAACGGTCATGAGCAGGTTCAGTAGAGTCTTGCAGATCGGTACGGAGACGTCTGTACTTATCTTCGTGAGGCTGCATAACTGTAAGGAAACATCTCTATTTTCTTGAAATCTTTCGTGCCAATCTATTGATTCTTGAAATCTAAACTCATATTGTCTCATTCTCTCACAGATGGTGAGGACACACAATACCGATTAGGTTGACCAGACACTAGCCAGACCCACAAGGGATCCGGGCTGTGGTGGAGTTAGGGGACCAGCCCGCGTAGCAGTCTGGACAGTACCACAGGATCCCCCAATCGTTTAGGATCAGGTTCCCACTGATGGTGCTCCAGCGGGATACGCTCAGGCACCGGTAGTGCCTATGGTTATTCCAGGTCTTCAAGAGACCCTGGCTCAGATATTGACGGTGTGTACAAGTTTGGCTTAGGCAGTCGCTATGTCTACTACTGCCACTACAGCTCAGGCTGGGGGAGGCATTCAGAATCCAGCTGCCCGGACACCTGAGCAAGCTGTACAGGATATTCAGGCACCGGGGGTAGTCCTAGCCCAGCCGGTTGCCCTATTTCAGGACTATGTGGTTCCTGCTATGCCTGAGGATGAGCAGCGCAGGCTGGATATGTTCAACAGACTTCAGCCTCCGACTTCAGCGGTATAGAGGGCGAGGATGACCAAGGGTTTCTAGATAAGTGTCAGAGGATACAACGTATTGCGGGTATTTTGGAGAGCAACGGGGTCTCATTTGCTACATTTCAGTTTGCTGGTGTTGCTTTCACTTGGTAGGAGGCATTTGAGAGGCGTAGGCCGGTTGGTTCAACACCTCTCACCTGGCAGCAGTTCTCCACGATCTTTTTGGAGAAGTATGTTCCTCAGTCCCACAGAGAGGAGCAACGTAGATAGTTTAAGCAGCTACGCCAGGGAGAGTTGTCAGTTACTCAGTACGAGATGAGGTTTTCCGAGTTGGATAGACATGCTTCGGAGTTAGTCCCTACTGACAAGGAGCGTATCAGGAGGTTCATAGATGGTCTCACGTATCAGCTTCAGATTTTGATGACCAGGGAGAGAGTGTCTGGAGCTACATTTAAGTAGGTAGTTAACATTGCTCGGGACATTGAGTCAGTTCGTAGGTAGGAGCGTGAGGAGAGGGAGGCCAAAAAGTCTCGGGGATCAGGTAGCTTCAGTGGTGCCCCTTCTAGAGGCCAGTTTCAGCACAATAGAGGTTGTCTATTTAGACATTCACAGCCAGTTCACCCAGCTTACAGTGGTGTATCTTCGGGGTAGGGTCCTCACAGTTCTTATCAGGGACGTTCATCTTTTAGTGCCTTTCCAGCTCAGAGCTCCGCCCGAGCATCTTCTCATCAGGGTTCTTCGATGCATGGTTCGTTTGGTGGTTATCATGGTGGCAAGGGGTTCTCGTCAGTTTTCATCTCCAGCTCCAGGTGGTTGTTATGAGTGTGGAGAGTTCGGACATGAGTGGAGGCAGTGTCCCCGTCGTCCTGGTAGTTCATCTCAGCAGAGGGTTCAGCTCTCAACTTCAGCCCCAGTCACTTAACCACCTACCCAGGCAGCCAGAGGTGGTGGTCAGGCAGCTAGAGGCTGCCCTAAAGAGGGAGTTCGAGCAGGTGGAGGCCAGCCTCACATTTATGCACTTTCGGCTAGGCCTGATGCTATGGCCTCAGATGCGGTGATTACAAGTACGATCTCAGTTTGTCACATTGATGCTTTGGCTTTATTTGACCCTGGTTCCACGTACTCGTATGTTTCATCTTATTTTTCCCACTTTCTGAATATGCCCCGTGAGTCTTTAGTTACGTTTGTTCATGTTTCGACTCAGGTGGGCGATACTATTATTGTGGACCGTGTGTATCGGTCATTTCTTATATATATTGGGGGTCTGGAGACCCGAGTGGACTTGATGTTACTCAGTGTGGTTGATTTTGATGTAATTCTGGGCGTGGATTGGTTATTACCATGTCATGCTATACTTGATTGGAACGCTAAGACCGTAACTCTGGCTATGCCCGGAGTTCCGAGAGTTGAGTGGAGAGGGTCTATAGAGCATGTGCCTAGCAGAGTGATTTCTTATTTGAAGGCTCAGTGTATGGTTGAGAAAGGGTGTGAGTCTTATCTTGCTTTCGTGAGGGATGTTAGTAGTGAGACCCCTTCTGTTGATTCTGTCCCTGTGGTCCATGATTTTCCGGACGTATTTCCTGCAGACCTGACAGGAATGCCACCTGACAGGGATATTGATTTTGGTATTGACTTGGTGCCAGACACTCAACCTATCTCCATTCCACCTTACCGCATGGCACCAACGGAGTTGAAAGAATTGAAGGAGCAGCTTCAGGAACTCTTTGATAAGGGTTCATTCGGCCTAGTGTGTCGCCTTGGGGTGCGCCGATGTTGTTTATGAAGAAGAAGGATGGTTCAATGCGCATGTGCATTGATTATAGACAACTGAATAAGGTTATGGTGAAGAACCGGTATCCTTTGCCTCGTATTTATGACTTATTTGATCAGCTTCAGGGAGCTAAGGTGTTCTCCAAGATTGACTTAAGGCTGGGGTATCACTAGTTGAAGATTCAGGATTCTGACATTCCGAAGACTGCTTTCAGGACCAGATATGGTCATTATGAGTTTCTGGTTATGTCATTTGGGCTGACCAATTCCCCAGTCGCGTTCATGTAATTGATGAACAATGTGTTTCAACCTTACCTTGATTCGTTCGTCATTGTGTTCATTGATGACATCCTGGTTTATTCTCGTAGCCAAAAAGAGCATGCTCAACACTTGAGGGTTGTGTTACAGAGGTTGAGGGAGGAGACGCTTTATGCAAAATTCTCCAAGTGTGAGTTTTGGCTTGGTTCAGTAGCTTTGTTGGGGCATGTGGTGTCTAATGAGGGTATTCAGGTTGATCCGAAGAATATTGAGGCGGTGCAGAGTTGGCCCAGACCGTCCTCAGCTACGGAGATTAGGAGTTTCCTTGCTTTGGCGGGATATTACCGTCGCTTTGTGGAAGGATTCTCTTCTATTGCTTCACCATTGACTAGATTGACCCAAAAGGGTGCTCCATTCAGATGGTTCGATGAGTGTGAGGAGAGCTTTCAGAAGCTCAAGTCAGCATTAACCACATCTCCGGTATTGGTTTTGCCTACTGGTTCGGGTTCTTACACAGTCTATTATGGTGCTTCTAGAGTTGGCTTGGGAGCAATATTGATGCAGGACGGTAGTGTGATTGCCTACGTGTCTAGACAATTGAAGGTGCACGAGAAGAATTACCCAGTGCACGATCTTGAGTTAGCTGCCATTGTTCATGCCTTAAAGATTTGGCGGCATTACTTGTATGGGGTACAGTGTGAGATTTTCACTGACCATCGTAGCTTGCAGTATCTGCTAAGGAGAAAGGATTTGAATTTGCGACAGAGAAGATGGTTGGAGCTTCTCAAGGATTATGACCTTACTATTTTGTATCATCCGGGGAAGGCCAATGTAGTGGCTGATGCCTTGAGTCGCAGAGCCGAGAGTTTGGGGAGTCTAGCTTACCTTTCAGCAGTAGAGCGACCGTTAGCGCTTGATGTTTAGGCTTTGGCGGATCAGTTGGTGAGATTGGTTTTATTAGACCCTCCGTAGGTATTAGCTAGCATGGCTTCCCGATCTTCTCTATATGATCAAATTAGAGCTTGACAATATGATGATCCGCATTTGCTAGTACTTCAGGATAGGGTCCGTCGAGATGATGCCAGGGATGTGACTATTAGTGATGACGGTGTTATGAGGATGCAGGGCCGTATTTTTGTGCCCAATGTGGATGGTATTCGAGAGTTGATATTAGCAGAGGCTTACAGCTCGCGGTATTCCATTCATCCGGGTTCCGCGAAGATGTATCAGAATCTGAGACAACAGTATTGGTGGAGGCGGATGAAGAGAGATATTGTTGAGTATGTAGCACGGTGTCTCAACTGCCAGCAAGTCAAGTATGAGCACCAGCGACCAGGTGGATTACTTCAGAGGTCAGATATTCCGGAGTGGAAGTGGGAGCAAATTGATATGGATTTTGTAGTTGGGCTTCCACGGACTTCGAAGGGTTTTGATGCTATTTGGGTCATTGTGGATAGATTGACCAAGTCCGCGCACTTCATTCCTGTTGGTGCTTCTTATACTTCAGAGCGATCAACTAGTATTTACATTAAGGAGATTGTCCGATTACATGGAGTTCCGATTTCTATTAATTCTGACAGAGTTACTCAGTTCACATCTCAGTTTTGGAGGGCCGTGCAGAGAGGCATGGGTAATGAGGTAGAGTTGAGCACTACATTTCATCCTCAGACCGATGGGCAGTCGGAACGGACTATTCAGATTTTGGAGGACATGTTACGTGCTTGCGTGATTGATTTTGGTGGTTCATGGGATCAGTTTCTGCCACTAGCGGAGCTTGCATATAATAACAGCTACCAGTCCAGTATTCAGATGGCCCCGTATGAGGCTTTATATGGTAGGAGGTTTAGATATCCGGTTGGTTGGTTTGATCCTGGTGAGGCTAAGTTATTGGGCACATATTTGATTCAGGATGCGTTGGAGAAAGTGAAGTTGATTCAGGAGCGACTTCGCACGGTGCAGTCTTGGCAGAAGAGTTATGCAGACCGGAAGGTCCGGGATGTGTCTTTTATGGAAGGTGATAAGTAACTGCTGAAAGTATCACCCATGAAGGGTGTTATGATGTTTGGAAAGAGAGGAAAGCCGAGCCCACGATTTATTGGTCCTTTTGAGGTACTTCAGAAGGTTGGAGAAGTGTCTTATAGACTTGCCTTGCCACCCAGCCTATCGAGTGTTCATCCGGTATTTCATGTGTCGATGCTCAGAAAGTATGTTGGTGACCCGTATCACGTGTTAGACTTCAGCACAACTCAGCTCGAGGGTGATATGTCGTATGAGGTAGAGCCAGTAGCAATTTTGGATCGTCAGTTCAGAAAGTTGAGGTCTAAGAATATAGCTTCAGTGACAGTACAATGGAGAGGTGAGCCAGTGGAGGAGGCTACTTGGGAGACCGAGCGAGAGATACAGCGCAAATATCCTCACTTGTTTGAGATTCCAGGTACGTTTCTAGACCCGTTCGAGGATGAACGTTTGTTTAAGAGGGGAGAATGTAACGACCCGGTTGGTCGTTACGTAGAATCTGCATTATTATTTACTGTTATTGCCTCGTCATAGCTTGGTTAAACTATTCTTGATGTGTTAGAGTTTGTACCCTCGGAATCAGAATAATTATAATGAGCATTTAGTCACTTAGTCTTTAAAAATAGCCTTAAAGTTGGAAAAGTCAACTAAGAGTTGACTTATTGGTAAACGACCTCGAAATATGGATTTTATGGATCAGATGGCTTCGTTAGGTGATTTGGGACTTAGGAGTGTGTTCGGAATATTTTTGTGAGGACCGGTGTAGAATAAGGCTTGAATTGGCAAAAGTTAGTTTTTGGTGTTTTTTGGTCGGTAGTGGAAAATAGGCTATCGGGGTCAGAATGGAATTCCGACAGTTGGAACAGGTTCGTAATATCATTTTGGATATGTCTGCAAAATTTCAGGTCAATCGAAGTTGTTTTGGATAGTTTCGGCATCGTTGGTGGATTTTAGAAATTTCAAAGTTCTTAGGCTTGAATTATATGTGATTTTGGTGTTTTAATGTTATTTTTAGTGTTTCGGGAGTGCAACTAAGTTTGAATGGTCATACATGATATGTTGGTATAATTGGGTGGGTCCCGAGGGGCTCGGGATTGATTTCGGGTGGCTAACGGGCATTTTAGCCTTAGGAAAAAATGTTGTTTTTTCGGCGTCAGTGCAGCAGCACTTTGTTCACTGCGATCGCGTGGATTGATATGCGATCGCGTAGAGTAATCTGGAGCCCGTCCATTTTTTGAATCGCGATTGCGTGAGAAGGTGTGCGATCGCGTAGAGTTAGTCAGGCGCGGGAGCGGGGTCAACTATTCTTCACAATCGCGTGAGTATGGTTGCGATCGCGTGGGTTGAGGTTCGATTGAATCGCGATCGTGTGGCTTGTGCTGCGATTGCGTAGAGTCTTCTGAGGGCTTGGGGAATTTGTTCTTTGCAATCGCGTGAGTACTTCCGCGATCGCAGTGAAGGAACAACTGTGCAGTATTTAAATAAACCCTCCGCGACCATTAACCCCCTTTTCACCATTTTTGAACGGGAATAGAGCTTGGAGGCGATTTTGAAGAGGGGAAATCACCGTTCTTCATTGAGGTAAGTATTTTGGACCCTAAAAATCGATTATAGGTGATTAAGGAACAAAATATCAGTGATTAATCCATGAAAATCAGTAGAAAAGGTGGGGTTAGGGCTTGAGATTATGAGACATTTAGGGACCGATTTGAGGGGTCAAACAAACTCCTATTTTAGCATTCTTTATATGTATGGACTCGTGAGAGGATGAAGAACATTTTGGTATAAAATCTTTTGAGTTTCGAGATGCGGGCTCGGGGGTCGGGTTTTGGCTAAATTCGGGTTTTGTGCTAAATTTGGTACTTTTCAATTGGAATTTGTTCCTTAAGCATAATTTGATGATAAAAATCTGAACTTGGTAGATTTGGAGCGATCAGAAGTTGATTTGAGAGGCAAGTGGGCCGCAGAGTAGTTTTTCGGGCTAGTTTGAGGTAAAGAATGTCTTTAAATCCTGTCCTAAGGGTATGAAACCCCAGACGTTGCATCCTTTCACGGATTTTGGAATGCAAAGATTGGAATTTTGGAAATATATTCCTTTTTAGGCAACTATGGAGTTGCGAACCCGATTTTAAAGCCTATGCTTAATAGTATTGATATACTTTTATATAATTTGGGCTGCAAGCCATATTTGGAGCCTAGTGCCGATCTGTTTACCCGTTGGGGGGCTGCTTTTACTATTTTCCTCACTTGATATGTTATGATTTTCACTCAGTATTTTCTTGATAATTGTTTTGACCCTCTGAGTATTTTGATACTATTTCTTGAAAATGAAACACTGTTTTGGGTCGAGATCCAGGTATAATGATGGCCTGAGTGGCATGTTAAGAGTGTCTGACTGAGTGAGGCTGCGGGCCAATATTGTGAGGATGTTATGATACGAGAGAGGCCGAGGGACAATATTGTGAGTGATTTATGCCATGATGTGGCTGGCCGAGAGCCAATATTGTGAGTGATTTATACCATGATGTGGCTTGTTATAGCGCTTGGGTTGTAGGAGCCCTTCCGGAGTCTGTACACCCCCAGTGAGCGCAGGTACCTACTGAGTGCGAGTGATGCCTGCGGGGCTGATATTGAGTGACTGTGAGGTTACCCGCTGGGCTGATACTGAGTGATTGTGAGGTTGCCCGCTAGGCTGATACTCAGTGATGGCGAGGTGCTGAGCGAAATTATTACAAGAAATGATTATGGCCCGAGAGGCAGAGTGATGATTATTTTACTTATTTTTTTATTGTGATTCATTTCGTTTTTCAAACTGATTTTACAGAGAGTTTTATTGAGATATATTGAAATTATACTTGTTTCAAAGGATTTCTGGAAAATGGTTTTCGAACTTATGTATTTGATGAATACTTTATGGTGACTTGGTGTTTTACTTTTTTTGTGAATTGGTGTATCTGTGCTGTGTGTTTCGTATTTCTCAGACTGTGATTTATTTTCATTACTACTAAGTTGGCATTTTCATCATTACTCCCTGTTCCCTGTGCACAGATATAGGTACCGGTTTGGAGCAGTAGCTGTCTTCGTTCGCTTTCAGCAGATTCACGGGATTTCGAGGTTGCTGTCCAGCGTCCGCAACTTCTTCATTTCCCTTATTAATATAGTATTAGTATTTGATTCATAGACATTTATTAAGACATTAGAAGAGTTAGTTTATATCTTATATGCTCATGATCTTTGACTCCAGTCTTGGGAGGATTGTTTAAAATGTTAGATTATTATTGGGGCGTAAAGACTTAAAGAGATTATTTAATATTTTGTTTGCTGCTTATTGTTGATTCTTGAAGTAATATAATAGGACGAATGAGTAACTAGGTGATGGTTGGCTAGCCTAGTTCCACGATAGGCGCCATCACGACCTGTTAGGATTTGGGGTCGTGACAGCTAAGGCCTGACGTGAATAAATTGATGCAGTGCTGAGTTGCTAGTGTTTTATTAGGTTGTGATTCCCGACATTTGACTTGCATTCTTTCCATTCTCTTTGCTTATTTCTATTATGCTGTCCGTTGATCGTAATTATTGAATTTTCTTCTGTATTATTCGATCGTACCGTTAATTATATCGAAAAATCTTTAGATAGATATTATGTTTCGGTCATTTGTACATTTATGTCTTTTTACTTATTAGACCAGTGGTGTCTTGACTAGTCCTTGTAACTACTTCACCGAGGTTAGTCTTGATACTTACTGCGCACCGCTGTGGTGTGCTCATACTACACTTCTGCGCATTTTTGTGTGCAGATCCATGTAATTGTTGTTATCAGCTGCGCGGATCGTTGATGAGGAGACTCAAGGTAAACCTGCTGCTGCGTTCGCAGGCTTCAGAGTCACCTTCCTGTTTATTTCAACTGTACTTGCTTATTCCTAGACAATTGTATTTAGATTTGGTAGAAAGATTTCGTAGAGCTTATGACTTGTATTCACCGAGTTTTGGGAAAAATGTAGACTTAGTCAAGATTTGTATTATCAAGATTGTTAAAGTTCTTTTATTATTTTTATCGTGGTTAAATGTTAGGCTTACCTAGTTCCTAAGACTAGGTGTCATCACGATACCGAATGAAGGAAAATTTGGGTCGTGACAACATAGAAACAGAATTATATAATTTTAGAACATGAATAGAAAAAATAGGAATAATAAAAAAAAAAGATCTGGATAATATAAAACACTGGATGAAATAGAGATAATAGGAGAAGAACCTCTAAAGCACTGGAAAAATAACAAAGTTATGTGTAAATTAGATATAATCAATCCAGAATACATAATTAAAACAACCTCAATAACAGCCAAAAATCAAGATTTAGAAGATTTTAAAATCCAAATTAAAGAACTCATGAATTTAGGAGTAATAAGGAGATCCATTTCTAAACATAGGTCAGCAGCCTTCATGGTAAGACACCATAATAAAATAATAAGAGGAAAGTCAAGGATGGTAATAAACTACATAAGACTTAATGATAATACTAGAACATATGGATATAAGTTACCTGATTAAACATAATTAATAAATTGAATACAAGGAAAAAGGATCTTCAGTAAATTTGATTGTAAAATCGGGATACTGGCAAGTAAAAATGCACGAAGAAAGTATAGAATGGAAAATATTTACTTGTCTAGAAGGGTACTTCGAATGGTTAGTAATGTCATTTGGATTAACGACAACACCACCAATTTTTCAACGAAAAATGGATAGTATATTTGGAGAATATAAAAGAGTTGTTCTAGTATATGTCGATGATATATTAGTATTTAGTAAAGATATTAAAGAACACTTAGGACATCTACAGACAGTATTTAGATTATTTGCAGATAATGGAATAATAATTAGTAAAAAGAAGATGAAATTATGTAAAAAATCATATAAATTTTCTAGGAGTCGTTTTAGGAGATGGAAAAATTAAATTACAACCTCATATCGCTAAAAAGGCTTTAGAGATGCCAGAAAAATTAGACAATATTAAAGAATTATAAAGGTTCCTAGGTATAGTAAATTATGCAAGAAATTTTATAAAGGATCTAGGAAAAATAGCAGGACCTCTATATGCCAAGACATGCTCTACATGACAAAGACATTTTAATACCGAAGATATAAACTTAGTACAAAAAATTAAGGAAAAAATAAAAAATATTCCTGACTTAGACATGCAATTAGAATCAGATTACTTAATTATTGAAACAGATGAAAGTTTTGAAGGATGGGGAGCGGTCTTAAAAACAAACCCAATAAGTATAGTGAGAAAAGCACATAAAAAATATGTGCTTATCAAAGTGGTAAATAAAAAGAAAAAGTAAATATAAGTAGTATAGATGCAGAAATATTAGCTGTGATATATGGGTTAAATAGTTTCAGATTATATATGTTAACAAACAAGAAATATTAATAAGAACTGATTATAAAGTCATAGTTAAGTTTCACAAAAAAATAAATGAAAAAAATAGAAGTAGAAGAAGATCGTTAAATTTCATTGATACTATATCAATTTATAACCTCATATTTAAACATATCAAAGGAAAAAATAATAACTTAGCAGATCAGTTAAGTAGGTTAAAAATTACGGTCAACTAATGAATATGTTATACCTTTACAACATGAGACCAACAACTCTCAAGAATGAAGACAAGGGAAGTGGCGTTCAGGCCTCATCCTCAGACAGATATTTTCAGACAATGTTAGGTAATCTTCAATTTAAGCCACAATCTCTAGTAGAACAGAATAGTATGGAAAGAATAAATTTCGGAAAACATAACTTAATATTTTCTCCTCCATCGAACTTGTCATTTAGAATTTTACCAGAATGCGTCATAGATAGATCACATAGGTGTTTGATCGATAATTTATGGATAACATATAATAAAAAAAGACACTAAATGTTTTATAGCATCCATAAATGCTTTATGCCAATATTTTACAGACAAAAATCAAGAAAAAATATTTAAGTATTATGTAGTTATACATGGAAAGACAAATAGTGTTTTTCAGACATGGTTAGAGGTACTAGATTCTATTAAAGATTTGGAAAAACCCCTTTTCAAAGGCTTTAATGACTTTACTGAATGCACGAGGTGTATTAGGACCAAATTATTATATTTTTCCAGCACTCAGAAAAAACCCAGAAAAATCCCACAATATAATATCCAAAAAGACACAGATAAAATAATTTTCTGTGATCACTGCTCTTAAATAACTGAAGCCTTTAAGAGACTGAACCAGAAGAGGAAATTTTGACACAAGAAAAAGCAAGACTAATGGAGCAAGTGAAGAAATTAGAACATAAAATACAAGCGGTAAAATTAGAAATTTCTACAATCGCAGATACATGTCATTCCACAACAGGGCCAGGAAATGAGTTCTCCATCTCAAGAAAAAATGGATAAGAAGGGTGTATATTCCCCAATGAATATAACAAGATCCATTGTATCGGATAGAGATACAACTAGTCCGGTTCAAACGGTAGCCGGTAAAGACTTATTAAATTCGTTTATGGCTGTCACTTTTCCAAAAAGTGAAGATGAAGGATCATCAAGCTCATCGAGACGAAGAATACCCAAAATATTGATACAAGGAGAAGCATTAAAAAAAAGGCATAAGTTCAAAAAATAAAAAAAATGAGAAAATTGAAGAAATGATTAAGCAGACGCTAGAAAAATTCTTCCAAGAAAAAGAAAAGAAGGACAAATATATGGTTGAAAATCCTAGTCCAGAAAAATCAGAAGACGAAGACAATTACGAAGATGGAAACCTAAACTATCAAGATGCTCAAGACCCAGATGATGATTCGGGAATGAGTTTTGAGTCAATAGCCCTACACAATCTTGATACGTAGAAAAAGAATCTTGATACGTATAAGTAAACAGGAGAATTAATCGGATACTGAAGAATCAAATAGTGGTAAACAATACTGGGAAGAACAAGACAAAGGAGGAAAAAAAAGTAGCAATAATGCAACTAAGAATGACATAAAGTAGTGTTGAAAAGACTTTGGGATCTTTGAAGTGGAAAAAATAATTACATATTTGAAAAATAAAAAGGAATCTCTACTCAAGTCATGTGACAATGGGGCCCAGTGAAGTACCCGACAAGGCTAGAAAAGAAAGATTTATGAAGATGTTTTAAATCTGCTAAAAAATTCGCTTCAAAGACTTAGCTGTATAAAGATCAAGAATGAAGAAGGAAGACACAACAACGAGAACAACATCAACAACATCTCTCTCAAGAAAAAAGCTCCAAAACCCCTTTTTTCCTTTCATCACCCAACATCCAAAAACCCTGTATTATACCACCTATCTAAGTTATGTATTCCTTAGTAGTTCTTATATCAAGGTTGTAAAATAAATAAAATCGGATGCTTCAGAGCGCAAGTTTTTATTTCTCAAGTTCAGTAAAGTTTTTCAGGTTTTCCGAAAGGGAAATCCCTCTCCTGTAAACATGTAAGTTACTGTTTTTATCTAAATTATGTTTCTGGATATTACCCCTGTTTTTACAGCTTTACATTTATATATGTATTTATGCTATCTTGTGAATATTCTAAAAATCACTCTTAGTATATGGTTCTCTTTCTAGCCTCTTAACAATTTTGATGGATTAATCTATAAATTCTTAGGAGATACGGGTTAAAGCTAAACCAAACAAATTATCACAAGGGTGATCAAATGGGTATATATATTTAACTGTGGCCATGGTGAGGTTAAAGAAGTGTTAAGAAAAGATTTTACTTCTTTAAAAAGGTAGAAAGAAGAGATAAACAGAGAATAAAAAAAAATGTATGTATGTATGTATGTATGTATGTATTTGTTTAGTCAACTAACCTAAATAAAATCAGAATTTTCTTTTATGAGATAACTTAGTCTCTTTTATAATCAATTTAAATGCTAGGAAATTAGTAGGCACGCTTTAACTCACGGAATCGCTTGCATAGCGTGATGTTTAACATTCAATAAATTTTAATTCAATAATCTCATACCATTTCTACTAACTTTAATTAATTTCAAATTTAGTTAATCCTTTTGTTAAAATCGCGAATTTGCTTGCGTAGCGCTATAGCTAATTTTTAATTAATTCCTTTAAATGTAATAATTCTTTTTCAAAAGTAATAATATACTAATAATCTTCGTCGTAACTGCGGATTCGCTTGCGTAGCGCTGTTATGATAAAATTAATAAATTTCGTCTCGATCACGCATTCGCTTGCGTAGCGTGATTATGACAATGTTATTTTGTCCAAAATTATTTTTCTTGATAAATCTAATAATCAAGAAGTAAAGCGGATAAGTAAAACATGAAAAGTTTATAAATCAAAGTTTGTCCAACATTAATTCAAGCCAAGTTTTAAGTCAATAAAGCGACCATGCTAGCGGGATTCGAGGACTACCTTACACCTTCTCCATGGTCAGCAGAATTCCTTATCCGAACTTTATTTTCGCGGACTAATAAAATAGAGTCAAACTTTCCTTTGATTAGAGATTCAAATAAAAGGTGACTTGGAACACCGGAAAAAATAAATTCCAAGTGGCGACTCTATAAATAAAATAATCCCTACTCAAGTTTGTTACTTTAATTGGAAAAACTCTTTAACCTACAACAATCTAATAACACATATCTTTTAGGGGTGGAAAAGGGGTGTGACAACAATGATATAGTAAAATAACTGAAGCGTAAGAAATATCACGTAAACATATAACTCTACAAACAAAAATGCAAGGCTAATACTATTGCCATGAGAATGGCAAAGGAATACACTCAACTACCCCTAACCTTATACCCTAATATCACATAAGTATTATCTTTCTAAAACGAATTACAACTAGTATTGGAAATGTAAGAAGTTCAGTGAGCAGATATGTCGACCCCCGCCAATAAACTTCTCAATTTGGTACTCAATTTCTCACCTTCTCTGGGTACATGTAGCTTCCGATCAAGCATTACAATCTGATCATTTCTAATATCAGAGGCAAATCCATCATCTGTGCACAAAATGTAGAGCAAGAAACATCTTAGATACAGTCAACATAGCTAGTAATAAAGAATAAACAGTTTCAACGAGGGATATCTCAAATTGCATGTTCTAATGTAAGATGATTCTCATCAACAAAATCCTTAATAAGAACCACTAAAAGCTACTAGTTAACAGGACACAAAAATAGAGTTAACGAGAATCAATTGAAGTAAAAGTACTATAGAATTTCTTCGCCTAAAAGACTAACTCATGTGGTTTCATGCCTGACTTGAGTGAGAACCGAGCAGACAAATAATCCTTCAAATCAGGAACACCCTCAATAGCCTTGATCAATGCTGCATCAACAGTTTTCTGGTCATCTTTCTTTTCCTGTGGAAGAACATTTTTCTACTGCGAGAAAAATAATGTGAACAGAAAAGATCTATCAGTATTTCAGTCAATATCAATCAACACCTCAACCTTAATTCGTTCATGTCCTAGATTAATAAATAAATATAAAAGGGTAAAGATTACCTTTTAAAATGTCTTAGACGGTGTAAAAAGTGTTGTGCACATAACGTAAACTCGAGTTATATTTGTGATGGACTGATGGTGTGGTGAAGCAGAGAAAAGGTCTTGAAAGTTGAGAGGCAGAAGGTAGTTGAGTGCAACAAATATATATATGGATTGTAAGAAGTTTGAGGAAGTTCGTTCTTTCTTTTGAAGGCCTTATATAGTTAGAACTGAACTGCCATCTATTGATGGATTGTTCATTTCCATGTATTTTGCCTTCAAGAAGTTAAATCATTCTGTGGAGAAAGTGCCTTCAATAAGTTTGAATTGCTTAATTTGCCGTAAACATCAATCACAGGGCGGGGTCACAGTGTTAGTTGCGGGTTCAGCCGAACCTGTATTAAGAAATCCAATTAATATGTACAAATTATTAATTTAGAATTCAATAAAAATTATAATCCCGAACTCATAAGGTTTAAATTCTAGCTCCGTCTCTGATCAACCATCGTCATTTGTGATAAACTAAAGGCCTTTTAAAAATAGAGAGACACTACATTTTACATTTGTTAAATCTATCGTAACGACGAAATGTGACAGTTTATGTAACGATCGATTTGGTGTGGTCATGTTGTTACTTTGTTTTTTCTCTCAATCTCACCCTTTATTATTGTTAAATAATTTTATTTTATCATTTACCATTTTTTTATATACTAATTTTACTCCCGCATCATAATTTTTCTTTATTCTCCATATTACTTGTGCGTCATATCCTGAAACAATGACAGACGATACAAACTATTCAAACATTATATTCATCAAATGATACAGTATAATACAATACAATACAATACAATACGGTATAATAAATTATGAAATAATATGTAACAACAATCCAAACTAGCTGTTAGGTGTAGGGGTGGGCATATTTCAGTTTGAACCGAATAAACCGACCGAACCGAATTTTTTTTTATTTCGGTTATTCGGTTTTCTCGGTCGGTTTTTAAAAAAAAAATTTAAAATTCAATTTTTCGGTTCGGCTGTCGGTTATTGATTTATGTTTTTCGGTTAATCAAAAAACCAAAATATTTGTACATGGACTCTTTAAACTATATATACTTATCTAGTTATAACTTATAGAGGCTAAGGCCCACCCCTATTCCAAATAATCAGCCCAAACCCCAAACCCAATTGCCCAAAAAAATCCAAATACGGCTAGACAACCTTAAGGTCAGTTTCTTTTCTCTCATTCTTAATTAATCCAAATAACTTAGGGCTTTTCCCTCTTCTCTCTCCCAATCTCTTTATCGGCAGGAGGGTGACGACGCCATTGGCTTCATCTGGAAACACAACAGCTTCATTTGCTTCATCTGGAAACAACTTCATCTGCTTCAATCTCTAGGGTGCAGGAGGGTAACCAATGACGACGCCATTGGTTATGTAATGTAATGCTCTTTTGATTGTAACTACTCTGTAGTAGTGCTGGACTAAAATACTTTATGGTGCTAAAATTACCTGTGGGAGATCTGTCGATCTGGTGGAACTGTTTGTGTAATTGGTATTTGTTAGGAATTCACTTAAGAAGACTGAACTGTTTTGTATGTTTGTGTACTACTGAGCAGTGTGCAGTGAACAAATTCACTGTTTTGTATGTTTGTGTACTACTGGCATGATTTGGTTATGTAATTGTAATGTAATGCTCTTTTGCTGTGTGGTCTTTGCCTCTTTGGTTACCAGATTTGATTAACAGGGAACTTTGTAAAATTGGGCCTAGTGTATTAGTGTTTGTTATATATTTAGCCTATATATAGTTTATGATTATGTAAATAAAAGAATAGATTTATGACTTATCATATTCAAAAAGTCCAAAATTTTGGAAAAAAACCAACAAATTAGTCCAATTATTACGTAGAAGAAGCCCAACACAATATGATAATGTTCAAATTGAAAACCGACCCAAAATAAACCGAACCGAAATTATAAAACCAAACTAAATCGAACTTATTTCAGTTCGGTTTCGGTTACTATATTTACAAAATTGAAAACCGAATAACCGAACCGAATTTCATCAAACCGAACCGAACCGACCGAACGCCCACCCCTAACTTAGGTGTAGTATTTTTTTTATATAGAGTACTAAGCTAGGGTTAGTAACTGAAATGACAGCGATTCATTCTCTAACCGGAAGACTAGTTATTTTGGGATTGTTTAGAATTGTTGGATAATTGAGGAAAAACTAGAAAAAGGGTTATTTACAATTGTTAATTCAAAACTAGTCACAATTTTAAAGTACACAAAATTTGACCACTTTTTATTTATGTAATACAAAATTTGAATAAAAATACCCTTAAAAATCTAAAATAATTTCAGCATAATATGGTGGAGTTCGAATGTTTTATATGTGAAATTCCAACATACATAATGTGTTTAAGTTCCAACACAATATGCTGGAAGTTTATACGCAAGATCTGTGCTTCGAGTAGGGTATTTTTGTTCGGATCTTATCTCCACATAAAGTAGTGATCATTTCAATGACTTTGTAAATGCGGGCTATTTTTCAATACTAGCCCCATGCTATTTTGAGAGCTATTTGCAGTCATACCCTATATTTTTGCCACCTTTTAACTTGTACCCTATTTTGAAAAACTATTGATTTGGTAACCAGCTGACAAAACATCGGTAATAATAAGATCATTATACCCCTGACAAAATTTATAAAATATGTTGTAACGACCCGGTCCGTCGTTACGTAAAACCTGCATTATAATTATTGTTATTGACTTGTCATAGGTTGGTTATTCTATATTTGATGTATTAGAGTTGATATGCTTGAAATCAAATGGTTGTAGTGAGAGTTCAGTCCTTTAGCCTTTAAAAATAGCCTTAAAATGAAAAAAGTCAACTAATAGTTGACTTATTGGTAAACGACCTCGGAATGTGGATTTTATGCCTCTGATAGCTTTGTTAGGTGATTTGAGACTTAGGAGTGTGTTCAGAATAATTTTGTGATGTCTGGTGTAGAATTAGGCTTGAATTTGAGAAAGTTAGTTTTTGGTGATTTCCGGTGGGCAGTGAAAAATAGGCTATCCGGGTCGGAATGGAATTTTGACAGTTGGAACAAGTTCATAATGTTATTTTGGATATGTCTGCAAAATTTCAGGTCAATCGGAGTTGTTTTGGATAGTTTTGGCATCGTTGGTGGATTTTAGAAATTTCAAAGTTCTTAGGCTTGAATTCGATGTAAATTTTGTGTTTTGATGTTAGTTTTGGTGTTTTGAGAGTGCAACTAAGTTTGAATGATGTTATGGGATATGTTGGTAGGCTTGGTTGGGGTCCCGAGGGGCTCGGGATTGATTTCGGGTGGTTAACGGGCATTTTTAGACTTAAAGAAAGAGCTGGTTTCCTGGATTTTTGTGCAGCAGGGAATTGTGCATCGCGATCGCATGGCAAAAGTTGCGATCGGTAGAACACTCTGAGGGCCAAGAAAACTTGTGCATCACAATCGCGTGTATCGGAGTGCGATCGCGTAGCTTTGGAAGAAGGTGAAATGCGATCGCGTGGGCTAGGTCGTGATCGCGTAGGGTCATGACAGGCGCGTGGGGGTGAGGTCAAAGGGTCTTCGCGATCACGTGCATCTGGTTACGATCAAGTGAGTTTGAGCTGCTGTGAACCGCGATCGCGTTGCTTTTGCCGCGATCGCAGTGAAGAAATCACTGGGCAGTATATAATTAAACCCTCCGCGGCTTAAACCCTTATTACACCATTTTTGTATGGACATAGAGCTTTGGGGGAGATTTTTGAAGAGGGAAATCAGTGTTCTTCATAGAGGTAAGTGTTTTGATAATTAAAAATCATTTATGGGTGATTATAGAACATAATCTCACTATTAATTCATGAAAATCAGTAGAATAAGGTGGGTTTAAGACTTGAGATTTTGAGACCTTTAAGGATTGATTTGAGGGGTAAAAAAAATTCCGATTTTAGTGTTATTTATATGTACGGACTCGTGAGATGATGAAAAACAGTTTTGTATAAAAATTTCTGAGTTTCGAGATGCGGGCCCGGGGGTCGGGTTTTGACCAAATTCGGGTTTTTGAGCTAAATTTGATATTTTTCGATTGTTATTTATTCCTTAAGCATGAATTGATGATAAAAATCTGAACTTGATAGATTTGGAGCCTTCAGAAGTTGATACGAGAGGCAAGCGTGTTGCGGAATAGTTTCCGGGTTAGTTTTGAGGTAAGTAATGTCTTTAAATCCTGTCCTGAGGGTGTGAAACCCCGGACTATGCACCCTTTCACGGGTTTTGGAATGCAAAGATTGGAACTTTGGAAATATATTCCCTATTTGGGAAACTATTGAGTTGCGAAACCGATTTTTAAGCCTATGCTTAATGGTATTGATATATTTTGATATGATTTGGGCTGTAAGCCATGTTTGGGGCCTAGTGCCGATCTATTTACCCCTTGGGGGATGTTTTTACTATTTTTCCTTACTTGATATGTTATGATTTTCACTCAGTATTTTCTTGATAATTGTTTTGACACTCAGAGTATTTTGAAACTATTTCTTGAAAATGAAACACTGCTTTGGGTCGAGAACCCGATATATTTATGGCCTGAAGGGAAAATTTAGAGTGTCTGACTGAGCGAGGCTGCGGGCCTATATTGCGAGGATGCTATGATATGAGTGAGGCCATGGGCCTATATTGTGAGTGATTTATGCCATGATGTGGCTTGTTATAGCGCTTGGGCTATAGGAGCCCCTCCGGAGTCTGTACACACCCTAGTGAGCGCAGGTACCTAATGAGTGATGCCCGTAGGGCTTATGCTGAGTGACTGTGAGGATTCCTGATGGGCTGATACTGAGTGACTGTGAGGATGCCTGATGGGCTGTTACTGAGTGACTGTTAGGATGCTTGATGGGCTGATATTGAGTGATGGTGAGGATGCTTGATGGGAAATGGTTACGATAAATGATTTTAGCCCGAGGGGCAGTTTTATGAAGAATTTTTACTAAGTTTTTGAACTATGATTTACTTCGTTTTCAAACTGGCTTTTACTGAGAATTTTACTGAGATACACTGATATTACACTTGTTTCAAAGGATTTCTGGAAACTGATTTCGAACTTATTATTTGATGCATACTACGTGGTGACTTGGTATTTTACTTCTGTGGTGAAATTGTGTATCTGTACTGTGTGTTTTATAGCTCTCAGACTGTGATATATTTTCAACACTACTGAGTCGGCGTACTCATCATTACTCCCTGTGCCTCTGTGCACAGATTCAGGTGCTGGTCTGGAGCAGTAGCTGTCCTTGCTCGTAGTTGCAGGTTCACGGGATTTCGAGGTAGCTGCCCAGCGTCCACCGCTTCTCCATTTCCCTTCCTTATATAGTATTAGCTTTTGATTCGTAGACATTTATAACATTAGCAGAGTTAGAATTATTTTCGTAGATACTCATGATCATTGACTCCAATCTTGGGAGGTTTTGTTTAAACTGTTAGATTATTAACGGAGCGTAAATACTTAAATAAATGGTTTTATATTGCTTGCTGCTTGTTATTAATTTTTGCAATATTATAATGTAAACAAATGGGTAGTTATGTGATGGTTGTCTAGCCTAGTTCCACGATAGGTGCCATCACATCCGGTCGGGATTTGGGGTCGTGACAAGTTGGTATCAGAGATCTAGGTTACATAGAGCTCAATAGTCATGAGCAGGTTTAGTAGATTCTTGCGGATCGGTACGGAGACGTCTGTACTAATCTTCGAGAGGCTGGAGAACCCTTAGGAAACATTCCACATTCTTGAATTCTTATCTTGCGAATCCATTTTATTCATCCAAAAGCGTAACTCTTTGAATTCCTTTCATGTATTTGAATCCGCACGCGAGCGCTTGGTATCAGCTGTGCATCGTCGCGTTGTGACTTCCATGGGTGAGATGTGATTGTTAGCCTGTTGATAATGGGCCAGTCGGAAGGACTTGAGGCCAGATTTTTGACTATGGCTTGAGTGCTGAGATTTCATTTGTGTGAGCACATGTGTTGGGGGACTTATATGTTCGTTTGTGTCCTTATTGGTGGAGCTTTGTGACTAGTTGACTACATGGTGAGTGTGATCGGATACATAGATGTATTCAAGTTGTTTGATTGTGACCAAAATGAATTGGCGGGAGATGTGGCAAGAACCATTGATTATTTGACTTCTGTATTGAGTTAGAATATGGCTTTGAGTTATGAGTATTGAAGGACCTATCGTGTAGTTTAGTTGTGGAGTGAAGTGGGTTTTCCTGTTATGTTCTGAGTTCCTGCAATGTCTTTTGAGCTGACCAATGCCCGCAACATCTATATATTTGATTAATGGTATATTCCCGTCGTAGTAACACTCTTTTGTTATTGTATTTATTGATGGCATCCTGCCGTACTCTCGTATCCAGGGATAACATACTTGGCATTTGATGATGGTATTACAAGGATATAAGGAGGAGAAGCTTTGTGCGAAGTTCTTCAAGTGTGAATTTTTGGCTCAGTTCAGTAGCATTCTTGGGGCACGTGGTGTCCAGTGAGGGTATTCATGTGGTCAGAAGAGTGTGTAGAGCTTCCAGAAGCTTAAGAATTCCTTGACCACAACCCCAGTGTTAGTATTGCCATCAACTTCAGGTTCTTATACCGCTAAATGGGATGTCTTGGGGGCAGGCAGTAGTTGTGTTCTAATGTAGGAAGGTATAGTAATTGCGTGATGGCTATGATTTTTGGAAGTGTATAGGGAGATAATATTTTGAGATTAAGCAGGTAGGGGTATCTCCTGCGGGTTGTCTTGAGGTGTGTGACCCTTATGTTTATCTGTAGCAAGTTCTTTTCTATCAGTAGATAATATATGTTGTAATTTGAGTTTAGCTCGCTTGTGGAAGTTGGCATGATCATTACAATGGTGAATGCGATAATTACATACGAGTTGATGGTTAGATGGGCTGGGTCATAGGAGCGTATGAAGGATTTAGTTTAATCCCACCACAATATGGTGGCAGTGATAATGTGTGGGCATTGTGAGTTATTGTTTGTCTTGATCCTTGGATTTGAGCCAAATGGGGGAGTTCGTTATTGATAAGTTGATTATACGATTATGTGTTGTATTGGTTTCGGTTTGAGGTATGTTGGTGAATCAGTTATTGCCCTGTAGAGGTGGAGTCTGGGAATGGCTCGAGTAACGGGAAATTCTTCGATACAGGTTGTAGTGTACCTTACGGATAATGGAAGTTATTGAATGATTGAGTTGTACTTGAAAGGGTAGTGTGTGCAGTGTATGATTTTGATTTTTTCTTCAAAGGTGTGGATTACTATCCTAGCATGTGGATTGCAAGCGGGGTCAGGTCGTTCTGTTTACTTGGTTAGTGTAATTGAAATTGCGTAGAGTAAATGATGTTCAAGAATGGTTCAGACGGATTCAAGGTTATATGTAGCGATCGAGGATCTTCAAGGTGTGAGAAGGGCTAGAACTGAAATTTACGGGGAAGGTGTCAAGCCTTGTGGTGTATTTGCATTACCATGGAATCTATGCATCAGTATCAGGAAAGTGAAGGTAATGACTTTAAATTCGCAGAAAGTCTCTTCAGGGTAAGTATTTCTAATGTGGTGCATTTGGGGATAATTGAGGGAGTATTCATCGACTTATGAGCCTTAGACGGTATATTTTTATGCTCGGGTTTCGTGCGATGAGTCGGGATTGAGAATTGTGGTATTATGGCAAGAAGAGGTATCAATTCAAAAGTAAGTCAGAAGGAACTTAGATTAATAGAATAGCTTGGTAGTAGGTCGGATCGGCATGATAAGGGATAGGGTTAGTTCTTTGGGTGTTTATAAGGTAATGAGTTATTACAGGTGTTTATTAGAAATTCTCTTGGAATTTGGTGGCATGTGTAGCTTGGTTGAGTTAGAAGGATTCAGTCGTGGCGGTTTGGTGTTGTAAAAATGTGATGCAGGAGTTCTTGATGGTTTCTACCACGGTTAGAAATGTATATTTTTCACTAGCGTGAGGGCCATGTGATGTATAGTCATTTTACGTCTAAATGGGATCAATGGAAAGTTCTTGGCCAGTTGGGTACGTAGTTGTTTGTGGCTAGGAAGGGAGCATGAAGTTCTCATATTTATCATAGGATTGCATGGTGTATGCGGTATTTTGTGTATAGTGGAGAGTGGCATATGTGAGGTCACGGTTCAGTTCTGGAAGGAAGGTCAGAACTGGAAGTTTTTAGATGATTAGGTAAAGGATACCACTATTGGGTGGCTGGATGAGGGTATACATTCAGAGAGGGAAATGTGTTTGAATAAGGGTGCTTCATTGGTGTTACGACGCTCTCTTGTTGGATCAACTGCTGATATTCAAGGTATCTTGGTGACACAGAGGAATTATGGGGGTATCCCTCGTGGAATGATTGAGCATCAGGGATGTGTTATATATTTGAGTGGTGGAATTGGGATCATATATGGTAATTGGTGCGCCTCATGGATTTTGAGACTAGGAGTTTTCATGAACAAATTATTTTTGTAGTTGTGAACTATGAGGATGCGAGAAAAGCTAGTTAGTTATTAGTATATGTCATGATTCAGTCATTATGCATGTTCAGAGAGTTATCTACCTGTTGTGGGTGACCATAGTTTACTTAGAGTTATTGGTAGGCCAATATGGGTGTGTGGTCTGCACCGAGTCGGAATTGTTGACTCCGATTTGCTATTATTGAGGGATGTACCATTCGATTGTCATTGAGCCTATTCGTGTTTTGGAGCGATCTATGAGTTGCCTTTCGGTGTTTCGAAGGATTGTGATCGTTGGTTATATGTGAATAGGGTGCGGTTTTATCGGGGATTTATAGCGAGATTTGAGTAAGGTAAGTAATTGGGTGTTGCAGGATTGAGACGTGTTGGTTATGTTCTTTTTGGTTCGGGTGGAATGGTATCGTCCGATTTCCCCGTGCTTATGGCAATGCAATTTGAGTAATTGATGCCAAATGCATGGTTATTGATTTTGAGCAAGGTGGCTTGGGGTATGTCATGTGGTCCAGCGGTTTGATGGGATCATGCTTTGCAGTTGAGTTAGGTAGAGGTATGATCCTTGGTGTCAGATTTGTGTGATATGGTTTCACGATATGTATCAAGCTTTTAGTATGATGTGGTAATGGCAAGAGTAATGGCAGGATAGTCCTCTCGTGTGAGTCTTGTTTATTTAATGAATTGAGCTCTTGGGATGTTTTTATTGAGCGCACAAGTTGCACAAGTTATGGCTCTGGATGGTATTGATGCTGATCGGATGAATGGTTGCTGGTTTCTACGTGTTTCTTTCATCAACGGCACCATATGAAGGTGTTTAAGCGAGATTTTGTTTGATAAGAGGTTATTTACCGGTATTGGGTTGTTATGAGCATCGATTGGGATTAGAAGTCATCTCTATGAGTGTTGAGTCATGCGGTATATTATGTGATTTCATCTTGTGTTGCGGATATGGCTTGATACAGCGTGTTCAGACTATTTCAGCTTATAGTCGTGGAAATTTGATCTTGTGAATGGACTCATAAGTGGAAATTTCGTTCTAAGGTTTATGGGTCAAGATTGGATTTCGAAATTTCAACCGTGTTGTGCTATTAGACTTATATGGGGTAAGGTGACGTGGAATCACCTCCAAATATGTGCATGGTAGGTTTCACAACAATTTTGGTGGTGTTTGGAACAACTCTGGGCTCGTTCGAGGACGAACGTATGTTTAAGTGGCGGAGAATGTAATGACCCGGTCCGTCGTTACGTAGAACCTGCATTATAATTGCTGTTATTGACTTGTCATAGGTTGGTTATTCTATATTTTATGTATTAGAGTTGATAGGCTTGAAATCGAATGGTTGTAGTGAGAATTCAGTCCTTTAGCCTTTAAAAATAGCCTTAAAATGGGAAAAGTCAACTAAGAGTTGAATTATTGGTAAACAACCTCGGAATGCGGATTTTATGGTTCTGATAGCTTCGTTAGGTGATTTGGGACTTAGGAGTGTGTTCAGAATAATGTTGGGATGTCCGGTGTAGAATTAGGCTTGAATTGGCGAAAGTTAGTTTTTGGTGATTTTCGGTCGATAGTGGAAAATAGGCTATCACGGTCGGAATGGAATTCCGACAATTGGAACAGTTTTGTAATGTCATTTTGGATATGTCTGCAAAATTTCAGGTCAATCGGAGTTGTTTTGGATAGTTTTGGCATCGTTGGTGGATTTTAGAAATTTCAAAGTTCTTAGGCTTGAATCCGATGTAAATTTGATGTTTTGATGTTAGTTTTGGTGTTTTGAGAGTGCAAATAAGTTTGAATGATGTTATGGGATATGTTGGTAGGCTTGGTTGGGGTCCCGAGGGGCTCGGGATTGATTTCGGGTGGTTAACGGGCATTTTTAGACTTAAAGAAAGAGGTGATTTCCTGGTTTTTGTGCAGCAGGGAATTGTGCATCGCGATCGCATGGCAAAGGCTGCGATCGCGTAGAACACTCTGAGGGCCAGGAAATATTATGCATCGCGATCGCGTGTATCGGAGTGCAATCGCGTAGGTTTGGAAGAAGGTGAAATGCGATCGCGTCGGCTAGGTCGTGATCGCGTAGGGTTATGACAGGCGCGTGGGGGTGAGGTCAAAGGGTCTTCGCGATCGCGGGCATCTGGTTGCGATCGCGTGAGGTTGAGTTGTTGTGAACCTCCATCGCGTGTCTTTTTCCGCGATCGCAGTGAAGAAATCAGTGGGCAGTATATAATTAAACCCTCTGCGACTTAAACCCTTTTTACACCATTTTTGTACAGACAGAGAGCTTTTGGGGCGGTTTTTGAAGAGGGAAATCAGTGTTCTTAATAGAAGTAAGTGTTTTGATCATTAAAACTCGTTTATAGGTGATTATAGAACATAATCTGAGTATTAATTCATGAAAATCAGTAGAATAAGGTGGGTTTAGGGCTTGAGATTTTGAGACCTTTAGGGATTGATTTTAGGGGTCAAACGAACTCCTATTTTAGTGTTCTTTATATGTACGGACTCGTGAGATGATGAGAATAATTTTGTATAAAACTTTCTGAGTTTCGGGACACGGTCCCGGGGGTCGGGTTTTGACCAAATTCGTGTTTTTGAGCTAAATTTTATATTTTTTGATTGGAATTTATTCCTTAAGCATGAATTGATGATAAAAATCTGAACTTGATAGATTTGGAGCCTTCGGAAGTTGATACGAGAGGCAAGCGTGTTGCGGAATAGTTTCGGGGTTAGTTTTGAGGTAAGTAATGTCTTTAAATTCTGTCCTGAGGGTATGAAACCCCGGACTATGCACCCTTTCACGGGTTTTGGAATGCAAAGATTGGACTTTTGGAAATATATTCCCTATTTAGGCAGCTATTGAGTTGCGAAACCGATTTTTAAGCCTATGCTTAATGGTATTGATATATTTTGATATGATTTGGGCTGTAAGCCATGTTTGGGGCCTAGTGCCGATCTGTTTACCCCTTGGGGACTGTTTTTACTATTTTTATTCACTTGATATGTTATGATTTTCACGCAGTCTTTTCTTGATAATTGTTTTGACACTCAGAGTATTTTGAAACTATTTCTTGAAAATGAAACACTGCTTTGGGTCGAGAACCCGGTATATTTATGGCCTGAAGAGAAAATTGAGAGTGTTTGACTGAGTGAGGCTGCGGGCCTATATTGTGAGGATGCTATGATATGAGTGAGGTTGCGGGCCTATATTGTGAGTGATTTATGCCATGATGTGGCTTGTTATAGCGCTTGGGCTGTAGGAGCCCCTCTGGAGTCTGTACACACCCCCAGTGAGCGCAGGTACCTAATGAGTGATGCCCGCGGGGCTTATGCTGAGTGACTGTGAGGATGCCTGATGGACTGATACTGAGTGACTGTGAGGATGTCTGATGGGCTGTTACTGAGTGACTATGAGGATGCCTGATATTGAGTGATGGTGAGGAATCCTGATGGGCAATGGTTACGATAAATAATTTTAGCCCGAGGGAAGTTTTATGAAGAATTTTTACTAAGTTTTTGAACTATGATTTACTTCGTTTTCAAACTGGCTTTTACTTAGAATTTTACTGAGATACACTGATATTACACTTGTTTCAAAGGATTTCTGGAAACTGATTTCGAACTTATTATTTGATGGATACTACATGATGACTTGGTATTTTACTGGTTTGGTGAAATTGTGTATCTGTACTGTGTGTTTTATAGTTCTCAGATTGTGATTTATTTTCATTACTACTGAGTTGACGTACTCATCATTACTCCCTATGCCTCTGTGCACAGATTCAGGTGACGGTCTGGAGCAGTAGCTGTCCTTGCTCGCAGTTGCAGGTTCACAAGATTTCGAGGTAGCTGCCCAGCGTCCACAACTTCTCCATTTCCCTTCCTTACATAGTATTAGCTTTTGATTCGTAGACATTTATAACATTAGCAGAGTTAGAATTATTTTCATAGATGCTCATGATCATTGACTCTAGTCTTGGGAGGTTTTTTTTAGACTGTTAGATTATTAATGAGGCGTAAATACTTAAATAAATGGTTTTATATTGCTTCCTGCTTGTTATTAATTTTTGCAATATTATAATGTAAACAAATGGGTAGTTATGTGATGGTTGTCTAGCCTAGTTCCACGATAGGCGCCATCACGACCAGTCGGGATTTGGGGTGGTGACAGATGAATCACACGTAAATCACTTTACGGTTCTCCTCCATCTCTCCGTCCCTCCTCGGATCTCCTCTCGCATCTGCCATAATCACGATACCAGACAATTGAACCATATTCAAATTCCAAATTCCAAAATACATAGTAAGTATTGCAATTCATCTTCAGAATTCAAATTAGTTTTTGAAACTAATTGATCTTCATGATATATGTAATTCATCATGCTTTTTAAGTTTTAATTCAATCTACCCATATAGTTAATCACACTTGCATGAAGTTGTTTGACGGATGAAACGTGGACTTTTCGCTGATAGATCTTCAAAAACTTTGCATGAAAGATATAGAATAAATTTGTTTCACGTTGAATTCTAAAGTCAAGCTATAATTCAACGTGAAAGCTAAAAATTCTAGCTTATGGATACTGTTAAATGCAGGACAAATAGGCATTCAACAGTTTTGTCATGAGGACAAACATGCTGAAGTTTTTGGTTTGTTTGCTAAAACATGATACTAAACAAGCTGAGTTTTTACATAATTTACCAAAACTTCACACAAAAACGCTTAAGTCTTTGTCTTGCAATATAACAAGCTGAAATTTTTCAGTTCATTTGCTAATACTTCAGCACTAAAATATGCTAAAGTTTTGTCCTTGATTCAACAGTTTTGTCATGATGCTTTTCCGAAACTTCAGCAGAAGATGCTGAAGTTGTTTAGTTCATTTGTAAATCTTCAAGACAAACCTGTTGAAGTTTTCCTCCTGCACTATGTAATTTGTTAGTGAATTTTATTTAACGCGTGCTGAAGTTAAATTTAGTTCATTTGCTAAAAGTTCATACCAAAACGTGCTTAAGTTTTGTCCTGCATTAAACAACTTTTTCATGAGCTTTTTAAAATTTCAGTATAAACAAGTGTCACGACCCATTTTTCCCCCCTCCCAAAAGGCGTCGTGACGGCACCTAGTCGCTACGACTAGATAAGTCTATTAACATTGAAATAACCAAAAATAAATAATATAAAGGAAATAACTAAGCATCAGAATGGCTATATAAAGGTAAAATGCCGCTCAGCATATACAAGTAAAACTAATTTATTCACAATACTTCCCAAAACCTGGAACCATGAGTCACACGCTCTACGAAATCTATCTAATAGTTTGCTATACAAGAGTCTAAGAATTGCAGTAGGAAAACAAAGTAAAAGATAGAGGGGGAATCCGAGGATCTGCGGACGCATGAAGATATACCTTGAAGTCTCCGGTGGTGGCTACTGCTGGATTATTACTGAGACGGACGAGAGGTACCTGGATCTGCACAAGAAAATATGTGCAGGAAGGGAGTGAGTACACCACAATTGTACCTAGTAAGTGCCAAACCTAACCTCGTTCGAGTAGTGACGAGGTCAGGCTAGGGCCCTACCGGTATAAATATAATGAAATAAGACAGAAAGAAATATATCACAGTAAAAACAATTACGGAAATCTACAGGAATAGAAGTCAAAGAAATCCCTGAGCTCAGAGCACAATAACAACAATAGGGGGATCTCCCGGGATACCGTCCCGCAGTCCCAAACGTAAATCTGCAGGGGGATCTCCCGGAATACCGTTCCGTAGTCCCAAAGTAATATGAAGTGCTGGGGGATCTCCCGAAATACCGTTCCGTAGTCCCAAAGTAAATATGAAGTATAGGGGGATCTCTCAGGATACCGTTCCGTAGTCCCAAAGTAAATATGCAGTGCTGAGGGATCTCTCGGAATACCGTTCTGTAGTCCCAAAGTAAATATACAGTACATAGGGATCTCCCGGTGTGCCATTCCGCAGTCCCAAAGTAAATATGCATTTCAACCAATAAACACAACAATTACGACAAGAAACCTACAGTTTAGGCTAAGTGCAAACCAAGGAGAACAAGAATTTCACTAGACATGCTGCACAAAGTTCAAATAGACAGTCAAAACACGTAGGCATGCTTCTCTAATCTAAACAAGGTAGTCACATATGCTAGTATAGTTCAAACAAGGAGAAAACAAATTATGATTTAGTGAAAAACGGAGTTTTACAACAATATCCCGTGTACGTACTCGTCAACTCATGTACATGACACTCATATATCAAACAATACAAAAATCCTAAGGGAAAGCTCCCCCACACAAGGTTAGGCAAGCCATTTACCTCGAACCAAGCCCAATTCAATCCGAAACCACACTCTTACCAGGAGTATCCAACCCCAAGTGGCCCAAATCTAATCAAATCAATTACATAACGCAAATATAGATACAAGTAACTAATCTAGCTAATGAAATCAAGGCTATGGCAAGAAAATAGGAAAACGCCCAAAAAGCCTCCCCGTGCCCATGTCTCGGAAACATGTAAAAGTTACCAAATAAGAACACCCATTCACTCACGAGTTCACTCGTACAAAAATCATACAAATCCGACGTCTAAATCCTACTCAAAACTCAGAAATTCGATTGGGGAATTTCCCCCTAATTTCCCACTTTCTCACTCAAATTCCTTGATTAAATTGAAGAAAAAAACAATGATTAATGAAATGTGATCAAAATAGGATTAGGAATCATTACCCAATGTTTTCCTCTTAAAAACCCTCGAAATATCGCCTTCTCCCGAGATCAAAATTGAATTTTGTGAAAATGAACATCAACCCTCGTTTCTGTCCCTTTTTAGCCCAGCGATCTCGCACCTGTGGGCCATGGATCGCACCTGCGACGCTGCACCTGTGGAAAATCCCTTGCAAGTGCGGAAATAACTAAGGTTCCCTGGGTCCGCATCTGCGAAAGGAGGGCCGCACTTGCGGATGTGCTCCTGCGGCCAAGGAGCCGCACCTATGACCACGCCGCTCCTGCACATCTTTCCCTTCGCAGAAGCGAGGCCGCTTCTGCGTAAACAACTCCACACCTGCGAACGCATCATGGGATGCCCAAACCCACATATGCGCTAAATTTCCCGCACGTGCGATCCTGCATCTACGGTCTCCCCACCGCAGGTGCAAAAACACTAGAAGCCTGGAACTTCAGCAATTTCCTAAGTCCAAATCTCATACCGTTAAGCATCTGAAATGCACCCGAGGCCGCCGGGACCGCAACCAAACATTCCAACCAATCGTAAAACACCATACGAACTTAGTTGAGCCTTCAAACCATATCGAACAACATCAAAAACATGAATTATGCCCGGATTCAAGCCTAATGAACTTTGAATTTTTCAAATTCTATAAACAGCGTCAAAATATATCAACTCTCCTCCGAATGACCTCAAACTTTACACACAAGTCAAAAATGATGCCACGAACCTACTCCCACTTCTGGAATTCCATTCGGGCTCGATATCAAAATTTCCACTACCGACCAAAATTGCCAAAATTCCAAATTTGGCCAATTCAAGCCTAAATCTACTACGGACCTCCAAATCACAGTCCGAACGCGCTCCTAAGTCCAAAATCACCTAACGGAGATAACAGAACCATAAAAATTCAAATTCGAGGTCGTTACACACAAGTAGAAATCTGCTCGACTTTTCCAACTTAAGCTCCCAAATAAGAGACTAAGTGTCTCAATTCGTTTCAAAACGAACCCTCCCGGCAATCCAAAATAGCAGAATAAGATATGGGGAAAGCAGTTAATAGGGGATTGAGGCTCTAACTATCAAAACGACTGGCCGAGTCGTTACATCCTCCCTCTCTTAAAACAATCGTTCGTCCTCGAAGAGTATAAAGACATACCTGAAGCTGTGAAAAGATGAGGGTAACGGCTGCGCATATCTCGCTCGGTCTCCCAAGTCGCATCCTCGACCGGCTAACCCCTCCACTGGACCTTTACTGAAGCAAGGTTATTTGACCTTAGCTTTCTGACCTGCCTGTCCAAAATAGCCACTGGCTCCTCAACATATATAGATCCTGGTCCAACTGGACTGAGCTGAAATCCAATACATGAGTTAGATCACCGTGATACTTCCGGAGCATAGAAACGTGGAATATCGGATGAACTCCTGCTAGTCTAGGAGGTAAGGCAAGCTCATAAGCAACCTCCCCAACACGCCACAATATCTCAAAAGGAACAACGTACCTCGGTCTCAACTTTCCCTTCTTCCCGAATCTCATGACGCCCTTCATAGGTGATACCTGAAGCAAGACCCACTCTCCAACCATAAATGCTAAATCGCGAACCTTCTGGTTCACATAACTCTTCTGCCTATACTGGGCTGTGCGAAGTCTATCCTGAATCACCTTCACCTTATCCATGGCATCCTGGACCAAGTCTGTACCTAACAATCGGGCCTCGCCTGGCTTTAATCAACCCACTGGGGACCGACACCGCCTACCATACAGAGCCTTATATGGTTCCATCTGAATACTTGACTGGTAGCTGTTGTTGTAGGAAAACTCCATAAGTGGCAAGAACTTGTCCCATGACCCTCCGAACTCCATCACACAAGCACAGAGCATATCCTCTAGAATCTGAATCATGTGCTCGGACTGCTCGTACGTCTGAGGGTGAAAGGCTGTGCTCAGCTCCAACCTACTAACCAACTCCTGCTGTACGGCTCTCCAGAACCATGATGTGAACTGTGTACCTCTGTCTGAAATGATGGAAACTGGACTCCATGAAGGCGGACAATCCCTCTGATTTAAATCTCAGCCAACCTCTCTAAAGAATAAGTAGTCATCACTGGGATGAAATGGGTTGACTTGGTCAGCCGATCCATAATCACCCAAATAGCATTGAACTTCCTCAAAGTACGTGGGAGTCCAACTACAAAATCCATGGTGATCCGCTCCCACTTCCACTCTGGGATCTCTAACCTCTGAAGCAAGCCACCTGGTCTCTGATGCTCATACTTGACCTGCTGACAGTTGATACACCTGGCCAAAACCCAACTATATCTTTCTTCATCCTCCTCCACCAATAGTGTTGTCTCAAATCCTGGTACATCTTCGCGACACTCGAATGGATGAAATACCGCGAGCTGTGGGCCTCCTCAGGAATCAACTCCCGAAGACCATCCATATTGGGCGCACATATCCGGCCCTGCATCCTCATCACGCCATCATCACTAATAGTCACATCTCTAGCATCACCTCGCCGAACCCTATCTTGAAGGACTAGAATATGGGATTCATCATAGTGACCCTCCCTGATGCGGTCATAAAGAGAAGACCGAGCGACCACATAAGCCAATACTCGGCTCGGCACTGAAATATCCAATCTCACGAATTAGCTGGCTAAGGCTTGAACATCCAATGCTAAGGGCCTTTCTGCTGCTTGAAGATATGCCAAACTTCTCAAACTCTCCACCTGGCGACTCAAAGCATCGATCACTACATTGGCCTTCCCCGGGTGGTACAATATAGTGATGTCATAATCCTTAAGTAGCTCCAACCACCTCCTCTGACACAAATTAAGGTCCTTTTGCTTGAACATGTGCTGCAAACTCCGATGATCGGTGTAGATCTCACAAGGAACAACCTACAAATAATGGCACCAGATCTTCAAGGCGTGAACAATAGCTGCTAACTCAAGATCATGGACAAGATAATTTTTCTCATGCACCTTCAACTGTCTGGACGCGTAGGCAATCACCCTACCGTTCGACATCAACACCGCTTCAAGACCAATCCTCAAGGCATAATAATAGACAGTGTAAGACCCCGAGCCTGTAGGTAATACTAATACTGGGGCTGTAGTCAAAGCTGTCTTGAGCTTCTGAAAGCTCTCCTCACACTCCTCGGTCCACCTGAACGGAGAACCCTTCTGGGTCATCCTGGTCAAAGGTACTGCAATAGATGAAAATCCATCTACAAAGTGACGGTAATATCCCGCCAAACAAAGAAAACTACGGATCTCTGTAGCTGATGATGGTTTAGACCAACTCTGCACTGCTTCAATCTAGAATTCACACTTAGAAAATTTTGCATACAATCTCTTCTCCCTCAAAGACTGAAGCACGGTCCTCAGGTGCTGCTCATGATCTTCCCGAGACCGGGAATACACCAGAATGTCATCAATAAACACAATGATGAAAGAATTAAGATAAGGCCGGAACACACTATGCATCAAATGCACAAAGGCTGTTGGGGCATTGGTTAGCTCAAAAGGCATGACAAGAAACTCATAATGACCATATCTGGTCTTGAAAGCAGTCTTCGGGATATCTTGCTCCCGAATTTTCAATTGATGATAGCCAGAACGCAAGTCAATCTTAGAAAACATCCTGGCACCCTGTAACTGATCAGACAAATCATCGATGCGAGGAAAATGATTCCTTTTCTTCACTGTAACCTTGTTCAGCTGGAGATAATCAATACACATACGCATAGAACCATATTTTTTCTTCACAAACAAGACCGAAGCACCCCAAGGTGATACACTGGGCCTAATGAAGCCCTTATCAAGCAACTCCTGCAACTGCTCCTTCAACTCAGGAGGAGCCATATGGTAAGGAGGAATAGATATGGGCTGAGTGCCAAAACAAATCAATGCCAAAATCAATATCTCTATCGGGCGACATGCCTGGAAGATCAGCTGGAAACACATCAGGGAAGTCCCTCACTACTGGAACTGACTAAACTGTAGTGGTATAAATACTGACATCTCTCACATAGGACAAAATACGCATCACACCCCTTCTCAATCATTCGTTGAGCCTTAAGAAATGAAATGACCTTGTAGGGAGTATAAATAAGGTATCTCTCCACTCTAATCGCGGTATGCCTGGCATAGCCAGTGTCAGGTCTTAGAGTGACAATCAAGAATAACTTAATGGGGCGACAAGCAGTCCATGCCAAAGATAACATCAAAATCTACCATACTGAGAAATAATAAATCGGCTTTGGTCTCAAAACAACTAAGAGCAATCAAACACGACCGATATACGTGGTTGATCACGCCCAACTATGCCTTGTAAAAAGGACTAAGCGGTCGTTGAAAATATAATCCGATTTACAAGTCCGGAGTCGAATCCCACAGAGAACTAAAGTTTCGCTATAATTGTTCAATATTTCTAAGAAACACAAGTCCAAATAATTTCCTAATTATAGAGATTATAATATTTATTTCTAACTAATTAAGTAACAACTATTATAAAGCAGTAAAATTATCAACTAACAAGGATGAAATTTGAGACACAACTAAGGAGGTCTAGAGTTATGATTTCCCATATTTATGGAATCCATTCCTGCTATGTTTCATATAAATTTGCCTAATCTTCTCTATCAATCATGAGCACTCTTGCTACCTTAAATCTCTCCCGAGTAATTACGACAATTTACTAGACGCACTCTCCCAAGCTACACTAGCTTGTATTATTGTAGCTCACTTTAGATTGAACCCAACGTATTGTTATCCCTAATCCTACCTTTAAACCATCGGTTATGGATGCCTTTTATACTTTGGGAGTGGTGTTGTTCAACAACTACCTAAATATGCACTCTCTCCCAAGCAGATACATACTAAATAGGCACATCTAATTGAAGATTCATTCAATTAACTACAACAAGAACGTAGTTGAACAAATAGAGATTAAACTTTGGCAAATCTATATTAACATAGCAAGAATTTCATCCTTCAATAGGTTCCATCAAACCCTAGATAACAAATTAGCTGTTCATAATAGTATATAAAAATACAATACCAAAAGTCATAACCAATAATGAAAATAGGAAGAGGAAGTAAAAAATCGTAGAAGAATTCCCCACCTTGCTCCTATTGTGTCTCTGCCTCCTTAGGTCGAATTTGTGTCAAAAGTATCTCCAACCAGTCCAATCTACCATTTTTCCATGTATATATACCAAGTAGGGCCGGGACCAAGCAATTATACCTTCTCCTATGCAAATAAGGATGATTTTCCAGGCCTGGAGTAGTGCGGTCGCGCTTGTGGCCGTGCATATCGAAAAGTTTCTGCCCCATTTTCGCGTCTGGTCCGCGGTCGCGGTTTAGACCAGGTCATCCATTTCAGTTTGGACTTTGGAAAAACGTAAAATATGAAAGTTGTAGTCCTTGAAGTTAGATTTCTAACCATATATTATATAGCGCAAATGGAGTTCGGAGAAAAGAGTTATGTCTATTTTACTAGACAGTGTGCAATATGCCTCTTCGAGTCTTTGTTTGTTCTTAACTATCAAATTTGACCCTCAAAAACGATCCTGGATTAATTCCTTGGGCTTTTACTCAGACTTCAAAGCTCCAAATCACTTGAATTCATTCCATAACATCTATATAGCTCGGAATCACTCCTACAAGGCATAAAACACACAATTAGTGGAAAACACTAGCGATTAAAGCTCAAACTCAATTGAAGTGTAGTAAACTAGAGTGTAATAAGAGACTAAAATACGCAATTATAGCCTATCATCAACACCCCACAGTTAAACCATTGCTCGTCCTCGAGCAATCAAACTACACTTTATATAGACACGACTTTTTAAAGCAATTTCCTAACTTATCACACCAAGAATATTTAAAATAGACTAAGTACAAAAACGTAACATATTCACCTCAAGATTTGACTCACAAGTACCACACATTATTCAAAACTCACCCACTTACTGTAACATAGATGTCACTGACATTACCTTTCCTTCATGAATCAAGTGCCCTCACAACAAAAGAGAGTAGTTCCACACAATAAAATTTAAGAACACTTAGGAACTAAAGATAGAAAGAATTCACTCACTCTCATAAATAATATTCATGTGCCACAAAAGATGCACCATAGGCTTGCCCATAATGTACTACTCTACTAACTAAGCTCATTCAGTCTAGGATCAAGTAGGACTTTATTTGGTTGTAATGTAGGCTGCGGGACAGGTAGGATACAGTTAGATATAAGAGTGACTACACCTCCCTAAGAACTTTAATACATATTGATCACGCTCAACTATGTCTTGTAGAAGACTAAGCGGGCGTTGCAAATATAATCCTG
>ML328577.1:308-43920 GCA_005239505.1 Nicotiana paniculata
TTTAAATGTAAATGTACAGAGGCTCTAAAGATGAGTAGTTAAACAATTTAAGCCAAGTAATAATCACTAAGCGACCGTGCTAGAACCACGGAACCCGGGATTGCCTAACACCTTCTCCCGGGTTAACAGAATTCCTTATCCAGAATTTCTGGTTCGCAGACTTTAAAAAATAAAATTTTCCACGATTCGGGTTTAAAATAAACCGGTGACTTGGGACACCAAATAAACTATTCCAAGTGGCGACTCTAATAAATAAAATAATCCCATTTCGAATAATGTCACTTTAATTGGAAAAACTCCCGTACCCCCTTTGGGGTGTATAAAAAAGGAGGTGTGACAAGTGGGAGAGTGGCAGCGTAGCACCGGAGTTTAGTGGTAAGACAGTTGCCTATCTTGAGGGAAAGTTTGAGAGTTTTAGTGGATGGTGATTGGTTCCACGAGCTTAAGTTGAAATGTGGGTTATTTCGGCGGAAGGTTGGATACAACAGGGAGGAGTTGTTAGTAATGAAGAAGGACGCAATGTGGCAGTGAATCTGGAGATGTTGTAGCACATTTAGTAGATTTCCATGAGGAGCGGACAGACTGGTAAGGTTGGTGAATGAGAACAGGCTTAGGATGGAGTATCTATGTTGTAGAGAGCGTGCATTTCAGCGTCGTTGGAAGGTGTCAATTGGTGATTCCCACATGTGGGTTATCTCCTGTGAGTAGGTTAGCGGTTGTGTGGTTAGAAAGTTTCTGCGAGGGATTCTGGTGGCTATTCTGTAGGAGGTAGAATGTGTGAAAGGTGCTAGAGAATTTGAGTATTTAGGGAATGCGGACAAGGGAATATGGAAGGAATGAACGGATTGGTTGAGCAAGATCATGTTAACAAAGGAGAAAGGATCTCAGCAGGGTCTAGAGTGGTGCAAGGAGTAGCTTCGGGCTAAGTGGGGGAATCCCACCACCTGCAATTGGGTTGTAGGATTGTGTTTTCATGGTGTGGAAGATTGTCGTCGTAATGGCAAGTTATTGGAGCTAAGGGAAAGGAGTAAAATGGTGATTGTGCATGGTATTTGGCGAATGTGAGCAAAAGTTGGCCCTATTGGACCAGGGTTAGGCTTTGGAGGATTCAGAATTTATGCTTAAGGCATAGGCGAGTTGTTAGGGTAGTGACTCAGTCACGTGCTTAATTGAAAAGGATGTTCGTGTGCTAGAAGATCCATGGAGTTGATTGCATTCGGGGCAGTTAGAGTGGGTGACTCTCAATAGCGGTCCTAGTGAATTCAAAGGTTAAGAACGCGGTGTTAAGGGGTTAAAGGCAACAATATGATTAAGAATTGAGCTTTTGCAGAGTTATTTCAGAGAGAGGGAAAACGGTTGGAGTGCTCTATGTTATTTTCAGCATGCAGGATAGTATTGGAGGAGTGAGAGAAATAAACTCCAGGTGGTAGAAAGATTATCAGGAGGGTATGAGACGGGTTGCGGGATTTAGGCAGCATGGTCTCGTGAATCAAGGTCACTCGGGATGAGTGGGGATTGAGTTTTCTATGAGTTGAAGGAATTTACTATTATTCCTGAGGCAATTGAAGATGATTAAAAGAAGACAGAGTGGTTAGCCATGGTTGAAATGGCGCACTTACAGCAGTGATCAGTTACTTCGATGTGATTAAGTTATGTGTATGGTTTGTGACGGTATGTGCGAAGCTTGTCGGTCGCCGTGATAGATTTTATTTGGAAGCATTCAAGCATTATGGCCTGTCATGGGTGGGCGGACCCCGGAAGGGTTATTAGAATGGGTAAATCGATCAAAGATGTGAATATGCGTGCAAGGAGGGCATGAAACGGTTCATGGGTCTAGAAACGAAGTGGTCCCATGGAATGGAGTCACTCAAGGTGAGTGCAAATTGAGTTTATATGTTTTTATTGGGCTTATTGTTATTCCTGCGGTGAGTGCGAATTGAATTGAGGTATGAGATGGGTCGTGTTATATGAGCTTATGGAAAGTTTAATTGAATATCACTGCGGTATCATAGCGGTGTTAGCGTATGGGCATTGTGAGTTATTGTTCATCTTGATCTATGGCTTGAGCCAAGTGGGGGAATCTGTTGTTGATAAGTCGATTGTGTAGTTGAGTGTCGTATCAGTTTCAGTTTGAGGTACACGGGGGAACCAGTTATGTCCTGCAGAGGTGGAGAGGATTTGCATGTTTTGTGATTATGAGAATTCACTCGTGTGTTGTGATGGTTCTCTTGAATTGATTTAAGTAAAAGGTCATTATGTGATGAAGGTGTTCACCCTATTAGTGGTTTAGAAGTTATGATGGAATTCTTGTGCTATATCATATTGGCATGTTAGGTACGGTAAGCAATATGTAAGTGGAAGTAAGGAATCGAGGTTGCGGTTCGGTGTTGACAAGGATTTCATGAGCTCGGATGAGCAAGAAAAAGGGATTTGAATGTTTAGAGTAAGCTGGTGTTGTCTTCAGTGTCACCTGAGATCGATGTTTGGTGAAAGAGGCTTTGCATCCTAGTTATGGGTTCTCGATTTTTTTTACAGCGTTAGTGTGGCTAGTGGTGGATGTGCAGACTTGCTACCTTGTGTGGAAGGTCGTGGGAGCGTGACCACGAGATGATTGTATGAGTGTGACATGTAGTCACTTAATGGATTGAAGATTTGGACTGAGTAAAGAAGTGCAATATTGCTTATTTGAGAATTTATGCGTGGAAGGCGTTCAGTTCATTTGGTTGTGGATTGTGGGGTGTTTGTACCGGCTATGATGGTTGCTCTTGCGTATTATGAGAGGAAGTGGGTTAATATGGACCCAGGTAAAGCTATTAGCCCAGTTTGGCGCAAGCAAGGTAGACTCGATGATTGTGGATGGATTTAAATATGATTATGGGCTCCGTATGAGTCATGCATGTTCATGTCAGCAGAGCTCTTTTCATGGAAAGGTATTAGAACAACATATGTTGTTCCGTCTTCGTTCATTTCATGTAATATTACGTCGTGCCGTGTGAGTTGTGGAACGACTTGATAATTTCTTATGTGTTGATATTTCCGCGTAGTAATGATGTTATGTGAGCGGGATGGCTCTTGAGATTTCAAATTTTATATCGCACATCAGTTGTGCTCAAGTTTTGTAGCACATGGCTCTATCGGTCTCCCCAGAATGGTATTCTTCACTTGGAGTGCTTGTGACCGGTATTCAGTAAGTTGTATCAGTGAGCAATTCAACTCTGTGTATATTTTCTTATGTGAATTTTATTATTAGATTGGGTGGCACGCCGCCACCGCTATGTTATTTGGATCGGGTTGCACGCCGCAACAGTGTGATGATGAGTAAGGTTCCTAATATTTATTTTTCTTGTGTTTTACTTCCTATTTTCTGAGGAAAGTTCATATTAGTTGCGTGAGTTGAGTAGTCCCTTCCTGAGTCATTTTGTATGTATCATGTTCGAGTTGTGGCCTATTGGCGCGATGTGGTATCATATGAGACTATTGGTCATGTCTGGGATGATTTATTGTCTGAAAAGTTCATACTGGGTGAGACGAGATTATTGGATCAGGGATCAACGCGATAAGATTATGTGGAATATTAAAGGACATATACCATTATTTGGTTTGTAATGAGACGATGATCTAAGTCAAGAAGGAGAGATTCAATGTTTGGTTAACTCTACAATTCGTTAGAAATCTCTACACACTTCCTCTGTTGTGGTGGTATTGCCAGCATTATAGATGGATGTGTATATATATATATATATATATATATATATATATATATATAAGGTGCATTGGGAGCATCAGATTCGTGGAATTTTGGCTATTAAGGTTCAGGGAGTGTTATTGTGGTCAGGTGATAAATTATGCGGTGCATGGTGCTAATTCAGCAAAGGCATGCAGTCATGTTCTGGTATATCGTGTGGTAGTTGATACGGTGTTTATATATTGGAACTAGACCTGGCAGAGAAACATCAGGTGTTGGAACTTGATTCTAAGCTTATTACATGGATAAAAGAAGAAATTTTTAGATTTGATCAAGCTAATGTACTCAACTGGGTTGTGGTAGCACGGGCAGGTGCACGAGGTGTTAAATTGTGATTTCAGATAACTCCAGAGCAGTTCCTAGCACGTTCGAGGATGAACGTCTGTTTAAGTGGGGGAGAGTGTAACGACCCGACCGGTCGTTTTGAGCTCTAGCGCATCGTTCACCGGTTTGAAGTCATGAGCAGCTCCATTTCAGATATTATGACTTGTGGGCATGGTCGGAATTGAATTTCAGGAAGTTCGGAGTCAAATTGGAAAGAAGATTCTCATTTCAGAAGCCTTAAGTTGGAGAAATTGACTAAGATTGGAATTTTTAGTAAACGACCTCCGAATCGGGGTTTGAAGGTTCCTGCAGGTTCGTATGATGATTTTGGACTTGGGCGTATGTTCGGATCGGGCTTTGGATAACCCGGGAGCGTTTCGGCGTATATTGTGGAAGTTAGCATTTTTGAAGAAATTTCCTAAGTCTGGGTTGAAGTGCATCTCAGTGATATTGATTTCCGTTTGGAATTCCGAGCTTAAGAATAGCCTCGTCTGGTGATTCTGGAGTTGTGAGCACGATCGGAAGTGAATTCGGATATCCGTAGGTTATTTTGCAGTCATTTGGCTAAAGATAGAAATTTGAAGGTTTTTCAGAAATCCGACGGGAAGTGGAAATTTTGATATCGGGGTCAGAATGCGATTCCGGAAGTTGGAGCAGGTCCGTAATGTCTAATATGACTTGTGTACAAAATTTGAGGTCAATCGGACGTGATTTTATAGGTTTTAAAACGGGATTTTCGGCCATTTCTTCATAATTTCATTTGGTGTGGGAGATTTTGAGGAGCTTCAAGAAGGGATTTTCATCATACATTACTAGATAGGTGATTCCTTCCCATTCCTAAGCTAAATATGTGATCTTACATGGAATTAGACATGAGAATTTGTATGAAATTGGGATTTTAAGGGAAAACCTAGAAATTTGGTAATTTGTATTTTAACCACGATTTGAGCATGGAATTTAGAGTAAATTGTATATTTGAGCGAGTAAGGCTATGGGTAATGTTTATTTTCGAGAAATTTCTGAATACGGGCACGTGGGCCCGAGGGCATTTTGGTCAATTCCTTGAGCGGAGTTGGAAATTTATATAATTTGAGTTGTTGGAAATATTAGAGTATATTTTCATTGGTTTGTCGTTATTTTGATAGTTTTGGGGCGTTGTGCGTCCACTGGAGTCGTCGGAAGGGCTTGGAAGCCGGTTATGGAATTTCGGAGCGAGGTAAGTCTCCTTTCTAACTTTGTGAGGGGGAATTGTCCCCATAGGTGAACTAAATGAATACATGCTATTAATTGTGGGGGCTACGTACGCACGAGTTGACGGGAGTCCGTGCGTAACTACTATTATGCCATGTCCGGGTAGCCTAGGACCCACTAGCATGCCTTACTTGTTGTAAATGTGATCGTGCCAATAATATTAGACTGATAATGCTATTGAATTGGTAATTTATTTCCTAAAAAGGCTAGAGTGTACCTTTCTTAATGATTTAGAAAGAGAATTGATTCCTCCATGGATAATTGTGTTCCTGATAAGGTTATATTATTAAATATTATTAAACTTGGCAAATGAGTTTCAAAACAAAGATTTAAATGCTATTTTTCGTGTTCCTTTAAGAAGAATTTTACCACTTTCCTGAGTAACTGCTTCCTTGATAAAAATGTGGACTTATTGTGTGAATATGTGTATCTATGGGTGCCTGAGTCGCATGTATGATTCGCGAAGGATAACCCTCTATTTATGTATAACCGCGTCGCATGATTGATTCGCGAGCGGGGCAGATAGATGCATCTATGGTTCGAGCCGTTCGACCCTCGGTAGTGCACATTTTATTATTGTTGGTCCGCGACGTTCGACCCTTGGCACTCTGTTTGCGCATGATAAATGTTGCGTATTTCCTGTGATTTATACATGTTTATTGGCCTAAGGAAGTTTGTAATGGCCAGTTAAGAAGAAGAAGAATTGATGTGTAAAATGTGAAATAAGTCTGATGTTTCTTATCCCTGGTTATGATTTAAATTGTCAACTGAAATGACGAAGATTTAAAGTGTTAAATGTGGAAAGAGTTGATATTATTTATTCCTGATTTTAATAAATTTCCGATGACATTCACGCTAAGTGTCTTACTTTATTATATTAAATTGACTTCTAGCAAGTGTCTAATTCGACCTCTCGTCACTACATCTCTAAGGTTAGGCGGGATACTTACTGAGTACACGTTGTTTTCATACTCATGCTACACTTGTTGTACATTTTGTTGCACAGGTACCTTCATAGCAATATGGCTGACTTTGAGACTTAGACGAGCTGCATCATTCGGAGACGACTCGCAGTCGACGGAGTTTTCCTCTATGTATTGTATTTTCATTGCTTGTCCAATTTGTATTTCGGTCAAGCTTTGGTAGAATTTGTAAAATTCTTAGAAATTGCTCATGTACTTGTGTCACCAGGTTCTAGGTTGTGTTTGGGATGTATTTTATAAAAAAAATGGAATATTAAACTGCCGTATTTACTTAGCGGATTTTATTCAGTTATTTTGTAATAAAGTGTAAGGTAATGATTTCAAAAATGCTAAAATAGGAAATTTAACTTAACCATTTAATGATTGACTTGCCTGACAATGGTGTCCGGCGTCATCACGACCTTATGGATTTTGGGTCATGACAAATGTGCTAAAGCGAAAATTTCCTAAACCCAAAAGGGTGAAGATTGGACCGAAAATGGTTGATTGCGCTTTTATAGGATATGCATGTAACGACCCGACAGGTCATTTTGAAAATTTAAGCTTCGTTCGGTAGCATAAGGTCTTGAACGACTTCGTATTATGTATATCGACCTACGTGCATGGTCGTGTTCATTTACCGGATCATTCAAAGTTGAATTTGAAGAAGGAGTGTTGTTTTGGAAGCTTAAACAGTGAAGTTTTGACCGAAATTTTGACTTTTATGTAAACGGCTCCGGAACTAGTTGTGGATCATGTCAGCATCTTCGTATGGTGATTTTGGGCTGAGGAGCACGTCTGGAATGTGTTTTTGAGGTCTCTGGTAGATTTAGGCTTGGAATGGCGAAAGTTAGATTTTCGATGATTTCGGACGATAGGTGAAATCTTGATATCAAGATCGAAATGGAATCCCGAGAGTGGATGTAGGTCCGTTGTGTCATTTGTGACCTGTGTGTAAAATTTGAGGTCATTCGGACTAGTTTCGATGTGTTTCGGCATCGATTGTAGATTTTGGAAATTTTATAAGTTCTTAGGCTTGAATCCATGTATAATTGATGATTTTGGTGTTATGTGATGTGTTTTGGAGGCTCGACTAAGTTTTGATAAGGTATTAGGACTGGTTGGTAAGTTCGGTTGAGGTTCCGAGGGCCTCGAGGATGTTTCGGATGCTCAACGGGTGATTTTTGCAACTTGGAAACAGTTGAACCATTGCTGGTTCTGTAGTCTCGCACCTGCGATGGATTTTCCGTAGGTGCGGAAGAGGGGCTCGCAGGTGCGGGCTTGGTCAAGATAGCCTGTTCTCGCAGGTGCGGTTGGGGTTCCGCAAGTGCGGAGCCGCAGATGCGGTCCCAGGCCTTTTAGTGGGTTTTCGCACCTGCGATGGTTTTTCCGCAGGTGCGACCCTAGGCCTTTTATTTGGTTTTCACACCAGCGGTGGTTTTTCCGTAGCTGCGGTCCAAGGGGCATAGGTGCAGAAATCCCTGGGCAGTTTATATCAAATTCAAGGGTTGAGATTCATATCTTCTAGAAAAGATTTGGAGTTCGGGTGCAGGCGATTTGGAGTGGGTTTTGAGGAAAGTCTTCATAGGTAACAATTCCTAACCTTATTTCACTTGTATATCATTAATCTATCGCAATTTCTTCCATGCAATCAATGAATTGCGGTGAAAAATCAGGAAAAATGGGAAGAAAATTCCCCAAATAGAAATCTGAGAATATAACAAGATTTTTACGTCGATTTTCAATGGTTCTTGTTCGAATGAGTTTGTGAGTGAATGGATGTTCTAAATTTGTAACTTTCACTCGATTACGAGACGTGGGCCCGGGGGACTTGTTGGGCAATTTTCCTAATTTCGCGTATTAGCTTCGAACTTATTAGCTATTTTGATTCCTTAAAGTGATATTTACATTATGCAATAGAATTGAATAGATTTGGGCCATTCGGAGTCGAATACTCGTGTCAAGAAAGTGATTTCAAGTTTGGTCCGAGCGGTTGAGGTAAGTATCTTGCCTAACCTTGTGTGGGGGAACTAACCCTTAGGATTGAGTCTTATATGTTGATCGTAGCCCGCATACGCGAGGTGACGAGTGCGTACTCGGACTTATGTGCAACTAGGTTGGCCTTTTAGGATTCTTAGGTCCTTATATTCCCTGTGTATGCAGTTGTATTTGTTATATTTGAGTTTCGGTTGCTAGTTCAACTCTTTCGACTTAAATTAGAAATTTCTTGCTTAGTTTTCCTTTGTTGCTATATTAGTTTTGTTTTCCCCTCGTTATATCGTTTCATTTGTGCTTGGTATTCCCTTCAGTGACTACTTCTTATGAGTGAGTTTTTACCATTTTTGTGATTCAAGTCTTTGTATTGATTTGCCCGCCGCACCTTGCATTCTGTCTTTTGTTGATTTTGCACTTGTTGTGGCAATGTTTGTGGTTCCTATCGCATTCTGGTTGTTTTTCCCCTGCACTGCATTGCATATTTAAATTGGGACTACGGACGAGATTCCGGGGCTTTCCCCCTATACTGCATTGCATATTTAAATTGGGACTACGGACGAGATTCCGGGGGCTTTCCCCCTATACTGCATTGCATATTTAAATTGGGAGTACGGACGAGATTCTAGGAGCTTTGCCCATGTACTGCTGTCACGACCCAAAATCCACAAGGTCGTGATGGCGCCGGACACCATTGTCAGGCAAGCCAAAACCTTATTTAGTTGAAATATATTCATGTTTTAACATTTTCGAAATTTTTACCTTTTCTTACATTTCAAAATCAGGTAGATAAACTTTTTCGTAAATTAAATATGACAGCAAATAAATTCTGTTATTTAAAAACAGTGATCTAAGATTTCACTTAAACAATTATCCCAACACATATCCCAGAACCCGGTGTCACAAGTATATGAGCTATTTCTAAGAATTTTTACAAATATTACAAAGCCTGTCCGAAATACAACCGGACCACGAAATATAAAACAAATAGATACAGTATGAAGGTGACCCTGTCAGCTGCGGATCGCCTCCGGAAGGTGCAGCTCGCCTAAGTCACCAAATCAACCACTATGGTATGTAGGTACCTGTGCAACAAAATGCACAGCAAGTGTAGTATGAGTACAAAAATAACGTGTACTCAGTAAGTCACCTGCCTAACCTCAGATAGGTAGTGACGAGAGGTCAATTTAGACACTTACTAAAGGTCCATTCAAGATATTTAAGAGTGACCCTAAGCATGGTTTTTATCATAGGCAGTTTAATATATAGGATTTAAACATCCTTCAGTTTCGTTCGCATGTAACACTTATCTCTTCGTCATATTCAAACCTTATCAACATGGTGATTTAATCAGATAATAATAAATCCACGGAAGGAACAACTTCTTCCAAAAAGTCTTTTTAATAACTTTAAGTCTTTGTCATTTCAATTGACAATTTTACGTTTCAGGCCAATAATCAGGCAATTATCATAACAGCTATGCAGCAAATACCATGTGCAAGCAATGCCGAGGGTCGAACGGCGCGGACCAACAATAATAAACTGTGCACTGCCGAGGGGTCGACCGGCTCGAACCATAGATGCATTTATCTACCCCGCTCGCGAATCGATCATGCGACGCGGTTAACATAATACGGCTAGCCTGGTCGTGAATCATACATGCGACTCAGGTGCTCATATGAGTGCATACACAATATCGGGTCCTCCTGCTCACGAATCATACATGCGACTCAGGCACCTAACCTTACACATATTCACACAATAATTTCATATTTTTGTCAAGGAAATCATCTTTCTCAGGAATGTGGTAAAACCTTTATATAAAGAAATATGAAATATAGATTTTGAAATCTTTGTTTTTGAAACTCATTTGTCACACGTAGTGATATTCCAGGATACAATCCAGTCCAGATACACATATATTCCCAGCGGAAACAACTTCTCTTTTTAGAAGATTAATCAATATGATCTCTAGCTTTCTTTTAAACATTTAGTTACGTTTTCGGTCATATTAGCAGTTCAATGATATATGCAGGGTTACAGGTACACACATAAAGCATGCTAATGGGTCCTAGGCTACCCGGACATGGCATAATATTAGCTACGCACGGACTCCCGTCACCTCGTGCGTACGTAGCCCCCGAAGATAATAGCAGGTAGGTAATTAATTCACCTAGGACGATGATTCCCCCTCACAAAGTTAGAAACGAGACTTACCTTGCTCCGAAATTCCGACGCCGGCTTCCAAGCCCTTCCGATGATTCCAACGGACGCATGACGCTCCGAAACTACCACATAAATGACAAGGCAATGAAAATTCATCCTAATACTCGTAACAAGTTCAGATTATATACTTTCCCAACCCCGCTCAGTGAAATGACCAAAATGCACTCGGGCCCACGTGCCCGAAAATACAAAATTCTCGAAGATGCCTTCTACCCATAGCCTTACTAACTCAATTATATAATTTTCTAAAATATTCATGCTCAATTAGGCTAAAATCCAAATTTTCCAAAATTCTAGGTTTCTTCATTATTTTCCCAATTTTCCTCAATTTCCACTACCAAATCTAAGTAATAATCGTGTATTTAACCTTAGAAACAAGTAGAACAACTTACCTCTTGATTCTTGGTAGAATCTCCCTTGAAAATCCCTCCAAATCGCCCAACCCAAATGAAAAATGAGAGAGAAATGGCTCAAATCCGATTTTTAAAACATTCTGCCCAGGCACCTTTTTCGCACTTGCGGCTCCGCACCTGCGGTCCAATAGCCTCTCCTGCGGTTCCGCACCTGTGGTCCAATAGCCGCTCCTGCGGCTCCGCACCTGTGGTCTAATAGATGCTCCTGCGGCTCCGCACCTGCAGTCCAATAGCCGCTCCTGCGGCTTCGCACCTGCGGCCAAATCCTCGCAGGTGCGGTTACACCAGATGACATCAGCTTCAGTCCTTTTCCAACTTCAACTTTGATCCGTTTACCACCCGGAATCCACCCGAGGCCCCCGAAATCCCGTCCAATTACACCAACCTGTCCCAAAACATGACACGGACTTGCTCGAGCCCTCAAATCACATCAAACAACGTGAATCACACTCAAATCCAATTCTTTAGGAACTTAGAATTTCAAACTTCTACATCCGATGCCGAAACCTACCAAATCACGTCCGATTGACCTCAAATCGCATTCCGACCTCTATATCAAAACTTCCACTTCCGGTCGGATTTCCAAAAACCTTCAAATTTCTTTCTTTAGCCAAATGACTCCAAAATGACCTACGGACATCCAAATTCACTTCCAATCGCGCTCCCAATTCCGGAATCACCATACGGAGCTATTCCCAGACTCGAAATCCCAAACGGACATCAATCTACTGTGCACTTCAAAGCCCAAATTCATGAAATCCTTCTAAAATGCTTCCATAATATACACCGAAACACTCTCGGGTTATCCAAAACCCGATCCGGACACACACCCAAGTCCGAAATCATCATACCAACCTACTGGGACCTTCAAATCCCGATTCGTTGATTGTTTACTCAAAATTCCAATCTTAGTTGATTTCTCCAACTTAAGGATTCTGAAATGAGAATTTCCTTTCCAAATCAATTCTAAACTTCCTGGAATTCAATTCTGACCATGCCCACGGGTCATAATACCTGAAACAAAGCTGCTCACGACTTCAAATCGCACGATGCGCTAGAACTCAAAACGACTGGTCGGGTCGTTACAACTGCATCGCATATTTAAATTGAGACTACAGACGAGATTCCAGGAGCTTTTCCCCTGTACTGCATTGCATATTTAAATTGGGACTACGGACGAGATTCCAAAAGCTTTCCCCCTATACTGCATTGCCTATTTAAATTGGGACTACGGACAAGATTCTGGGAGCTTTCCCCCTATACTGCATTGCATATTTAAATTGGGACTACGAACGAGATTCCGAGATCTTTTCCCCTATACTGCATGAAAAATTTTGAGTTACGGACTGAGTTCCGTTAAATTTATCCAGAGGAGATTATGATCGAAAGATTTTTATTGAAAAGTATAGCTGAAAAAGTTTTTGCCTTGAAGAAAATTATGTCTGAAGGACTCTTTATTTCAAAAGTATATTTGAAAAGCATTTGTCTTGTATAAAATGATATTTGGAAGTCATTTATTAGGGAAGTATATTTGGAAATCATGTATTTTGAAAAAAACTATGTTTTAAAGATTTCTCTTTCCAAAATACATATATATACATATATACATATATATACATATATACATATATATACATATATATATATATATATACATATATATATATATATATATATATATATATAGAGAGAGAGAGAGAGAGAAAGTATGTTTCAAAGGAAATTCTCTATTTTTAATATAATTATTTCAAAGCTTTCAATATAAACTTACGATTTAAAGGTTTTGACTCGAAGGTTTGACCAATTTAGTGGTTTGTTGGCTAAGTCCTGATGTGGAATACTAATTGCCAATGCTTGAGTTTTGATATTCCGGTTCTGGCATGTATCTTTGTCTATCATTTATGTGCATTATTGTGTTGTTCCGTTGTTGTTGCTGCATTTCCTTCCGCCTTGTAAATGTTTTTTATGTTATTTGCTCTATTGTGTAGTCATTAGATAGATGTCATATTCTTCCATTTCTATATTTATGTCTGTTTAGCTTTTAGACCAGTAGTGTCTTGACTAGTCCTCGTCACTACTTCACCGAGGTTAGTCTTGATACTTACTGGGCACCGCTGTGGTGTGCTCATACTACACTTCTGCACATGTTTGTATGCAGATCCAGGTAATTGTTGTTAGTAGTTGTGCGGATCATTGCCGAGGAGACTCAAGGTAACCTGCTGTTGCGTTTGCAGGCTTCAGAGTCACGTTCCTATTTTCATTCAACTGTTCTAACCTATATCTAAAACAATTGTAATTAGGAGTTGTAGAAATACTTCATAGAGCATATGACTTGTATTACCGATTTTGGAAAATTGTAAATTTTGTCAAGATTCTATATCGAGATTGTTGGATTTTCCTTTATTATTATTGGTATTTAGTAAATTTTAGGCGTACCTAGTCCGTAAGACTAGCTGCCATCACGATACCCAACGGAGGGATATTTGGGTCGTGACAGGTAGTTATCAGAGCTCTAGGTTCATAGGTACTATGAATCATAAGCGGGTTTAGTAGAGTCTTGCGGATCGGTACGGAGACGTCTGTACTTATCTTCGAGGGGCTACCGAACTATTAGGACAATTTCATACCTTTCATTCCTATCGTGCGAGTTAATTGACCTTGAAGTTTGAAATTTATTATTTTATTCTCTCACAGATGGTGAGGACACGAGCCGCGGTTCCTAATGATGTTACCCCCAAGACAGATGTCGCTAGGAGTAGAGGTCGAGGTCAACGAGGAGCAAGCAACGTAGTTAGGCCACCTACTAGAGCAGCCGTTGAGGAGGCACCATCATTTCCAATTGGGGACAGGCACTGGAGGCACCTGTTGTTACCCCCGGCCTTCAGGAGACTTTGGCACAGTTCCTGAGCATGTTTGGTACATTGGCTCAGTCGGGGTTATTTCAAGTTGCATCAGTTATTTCACCGACCGGGGGAGGATCCCAGACTCCCAGCGTCCACACTCCAGAGCAACGAGTTCACGTTGGTTAGGGTCCAGGTTTCACAGTGACATAGCATGTGGTTCCAGTTCAGCTCATGGTCAGAGAAGCAACATCTGAGGGAGAGCAGCTTAGTTTTGCAAGGTTCAAGATATATAACCCTCCTACATTCAGCGGACTGGCTTCAGAGAGTGCACAGGGTTTTCTGGAGGAGTGCCATAGCATCCTCCGTACTTTGGATATTGTTGAGACAAGTGGGGTTGCTTTTACTACGTTCCAGCTTCAGGGAGCGGCTTATCAGTGGTGGCGAGTATGTGAGTTGGGTATCCCGGCAGAGTCAGCTTCACTTACATGGAGTCAGTTTTCAAAGATGTTCTTAAGATAGTTTGTACCCTAGTCCCTTTGGGATGCACGGCGTGCGGAGTTTGAGAAGTTGCGCCAGGGCACTATGTTAGTATCATAGTATGCCATCAGATTCAATGATTTGGCCAGGCATGCATCTGCCTTAGTCGCTACAGTTAGAGGGCGAGTCCATAGATTCATTGAAGGGCTCAAGCATGATATTAGGTTCAGCATGGCTCGAGAGTTAGAGTTGTATGTTTCTTTTCAGCAGGTGGTAGGGATCGCTCGCCGATTAGAGGGCATGTGGGGCCGGGAGCGAGAGGACAGACGATATCAAGAGAGAGAGTCTAGGGAGGTGAGGAGGAATCGTAGACCAAAGAGATCTGCTGGTCCTTATTTTGGAGGCAGGGTGCGACATGGTAGAGGTTTTGTGGGTCAGCTAGTTCAGTTTGCATTACTGGCTTCGCATGAGGTTTCAGGTACTCGTGGGTCTCAGAGTACTCGTATCACACAGTTTACACAGCCACGCCAGCAGAGAGGCTGTTTTGAGTGTGGAGATACCAGTCACAGGGTGAGAGATTGTCCCAGGCTCCAGGCAGATGTGTTATAGCAGGGCATGCAGGTGAGTAGAGGGCGCCCAAGAGGGGGAGGTTCGGCCCGTTGATGTGCTTCGTATAGTAGGCTGGAGGCTATTGTGCCAGATGTTATCGTACAGGTATGTTTTGATTCGTTACATAGGGGCACCATTTGTATTTCATTATAGTTCTGCTGGTCGGGACGAGTTTCCCTTATTTGTTTGCCCTATTGATAAGTGAGTTTCATGTTTTGCACTCTATTTTTCGTGTTTGCTCCTATTGGGAGATTCTTTGAGTGGTAACCCGTGTCTATTGTTTGTTTCTTTTCATTATTGAGAGATATGAGACTAGTAGTAAAATTCCTTTTGTCCAGTACGGTAGGCTTGATGTGATTCCTGAGTTTAGTGGTTACGAGCTGTGATTCTTATGCTCCACCGGTGTGGTAGCCAGCACGTGTTGTAATTTTGTTGAAGGAAGCGATCTAGTGGAAAGTTGCAGTTGATGGGATATATATCCAATTTGTGATGTAGAGTTGAGGGTCTCGCCCTCGTGATCCTTCGTGATTCGATGTGTTTGAACCGGGCTGAGTACCACGGTGGAAATCATACCAGGATGGGATCCTTGTGATTTGTTCATGTGCTTTAACTCTTTCCTTGTTATATTGTTTTGTAGGTTAGCATTGATAAAGAGTTGTGCCTGTCGGGCTTGTTTGATAGTTTCCTTATTTGTTCCTTTTTTCATATTCAGTCATTTTCGTTCGGTGCTCCTTAAGTTTTAGCTTGCGGGCTGTGTGCCCGGTGGTATTAGTTGTAGCGTGGTGATTCGGGTGTCAAAGTATGAGGTCCTTGTGTTTCTTTCATTATTACCAGCGTGATGGAGGTTTGAAATACAGTTCTATCAGATATGAGGCTAATTGTCGGTTCTGAGTTGATTTCAGGCAGCTATTGTGATCAGAAGTGTTATTAAGAGCCTATGTGTGGTGTGTTATATTGTGTGGTTATACCTTGTGGGTGTAGGCATGATTTGATGTAGCCGGTTGAGACTGGTACCGGATATGGATTTAGAATCGGGTCTTGTGGAAATGAAGAGAAGGTGAGAATTTGAGGTCTGAGGCTTATCGGTGTTGGTAGAAAGGCTAAATCGTAGTTGATATGGTGTCGTCAGGCTTATGTAGATTGGGGTGACGTGGGATCACCTGCGAGTGTATTTTGGAAGTGTGCATTCAGTGATTTGAAGACTTCGAGGCGAATCTTGGCACATTCGAGGACGAACGTTTGTTTTAAGAGGGGGAGAATGTAACCACCCGGCTGGTTGTTTTGAGAACTTAAGCTCTGTTCGGTGGCATAAGGTCTTCAACAGCTTCGTATTATGTATATCGACTTGCGTGCATGGTCGGGTTCAGTTACCGAATGATTCAGAGTCGAATTGGAAGAAGGACTGTTGTTATGGAAGCTTAAACAGTGAAGTTTTGACCGGAATTTTGACTTTTATGTAAACGGCTCTGGAACGAGTTATGGATGATGTCAGCAGCTTCGTATGGTAATTTTGGGCTGAAGAGCATGTCCGGAATGTATTTTTGAGGTCTGTGGTAGATTTAGGCTTGGATTGGCGAAAGTTAGATTTTCGGCGATTTCGGCCGATAGGTGAAATCTTGATATCGGGCTCGGAATGGAATTTCGAGAGTGGTTGTAGGTCCGAAGTGTCATTTTTGACCTGTGTGTAAACTTTGAGGTCGTTCGGACTAGTTTCTATGTGTTTCGGCATCAGTTATAGATTTTGGAAATTTCATAAGTTCTTAGGATTGAATCCATGTATAATTGGTGATTTTGGTGTTATGTGATATGTTTTGGAGGCTCGACTAAGTTTGGATAAGGTATTAGGACTGGTTGGTAAGTTTGGTTGAGATTCCGGGGGCCTCGGGGATGTTTCGGATGCTCAACGGGTGATTTTTGGAACTTGGAAACATCCGAACCATTGTTGGTTCTGGTGTCTCGCACCTGATGGATTTTCCGCAGGTGCGGACACGCAGGTGTGGAAGAGGGGCTCGCAGGTCCGGGATTTCTCAAGTCAGCCTTTTCTCGTAGGTGTAGTTGGGGCTCCGCAGGTGCGGAGCCGAAGATGCGGCCCCAGGCCTTTTAGTAGGTTTTCGCACCTGTGATGGTTTTTCCGCAGGTGCGGTCCAAGGGGTGCAGGTGTAGAAATCGTTGGGTAGTTTATATCAAATTCGAGGGCTTGAAATTCATATCTTCTAAAAATGATTTGGATCTCGGGTGCAGGCGATTTGGAGTGGGTTTTGAGGAAAGACTTCATAGGTAACAATTCCTAACCTTATTTCCCTTGTATATCATTAATCAATAGCAATTTCTTCCATGCAATCAATGAATGGGGGTGAAAAATCATGAAAAATGGGAAGAAGTTTCCCCAAATAGAAATTCGAGAATTTAACAAGATTTTCGATGGTTCTTGTTCGAATGAGTTCTTGAGTGAATGGGTGTTCTTTGTAACTTTCACTCGATTCCGGGACGTGGGCTCAAGGGACTTTTTAGGCAATTTTCCTAATTTTGCGTATTAGCTTCGAACTAGCTATTTTGATTCCTTAAAGTGATATTTACATTATGCAATCGAATTGAATAGATTTGGGCCATTCGGAGTCGGATACTCGTGGCAAGAACGTGATTTCAATTTTGATCTAAGCGGTTGAGGTAAGTATCTTGCCTAACCTTGTGTGGAGGAACTACCCCTTAGGATTGACTCTTCTATGTTGATTGTAGCCCGCGTACGGGAGGTGACGAGTGCATACTCCGACTTATTTGCAACTAGGTTGGCCTTTTAGGATTCTTAGGTCCTTATAGTCCATGTGTATGAAGTTGTATTTGTTATATCTGAGTTCCGATTGATAGTTCATCTCTTTCCGCTTAAATTAGAAATTTCTTGCTTAGTTTTCCTTTGTTGCTATATTGGTTTTGTTTTCCCCTCGTTATATCGTTTCACTTGTGCTTGGTATTTCCTTTAGTGACTACTTCTTATGAGTGAGTTTTCGCCATTCTTGTGATTCAAGTCTTTGTATTGATTTGCTCGCCGCACCTTGCATTCAGTCTTTTGTTGCTTTTGCACCTGTTGTGGCAATATGTGTGGTTCCTGTCACATTCTGGTTGTTTTTCCCCTGCACTGCATTGCATATTTAAATTGGGACTACGGACGAGATTCCGGGAGCTTTCCCTCTGTACTGCATTGCATATTTAAATTGCGACTACGGACAAGATTCTGGGAGCTTTCCCCCTGTACTGCATCGCATATTTAAATCGGGACTATGGACGAGATTTCGGGAGCTTTCCCCTTGTACTGCATTGCATATTTAAATTGGGACTATGGACGGGATCCCGGTAGCTTCCCCCTGTACTGTATTGCATATTTAAATTGGGACTACGAACGAGATTCTGGGAGCTTCCCCCCGTACTGCATTGCATATTTAAATTGGGACTACGAACGAGATTCCGGGAGCTTTCCCCCTGTACTACATTGCATATTTAAATTGGGTTTACAGACGAGATTTCGGGAGCTTTCCCTCTGTACTGCATGACAAATTCTGAGTTACAGACTGAGTTCCGGTAGATTTATCCTGAGGAGATTATGATCGAAAGATTTATATTGAAAAGTTTAGCTGAAAAAATATTTTCCTTGAAGAAAATTATGTCTGAAGGACTCTTTAATTCAAATGTATATTTGAAAAGCATTTGTCTTGCAGAAAATGATATTTGGAAGTCATTTATTGGGGAAGTATATTTGGAAATCATGTATCTTGAAGGAAACTATGTTTTAAATATTTCTCTTTCCAAAGAAAAAAAAAATATATATATATATATATGGAGAAAGTATGTTTCAAAGGAAATTCTCTATTTTTAAAATAATTATGTCCAAAGCTTTCAATATAAACTTACGATTTAAAGGTTTTCACTCGAAGGTTTGACAAATTTAGTGGGTTGTTGGCTAAGTCCTGATGTGGAATACTAATTGCCAATGCTTGAGTTTTGATATTCCGGTTCTGGCTTGTATCTTTGTCTATCATTTATATGCATTATTGTGTTGTTCCGTTGTTGTTGCTGCATTTCCTTCCGCCTTGTAAATATTTTTTTTTTATTTGCTATATTGTGTAGTCATTAGATAGATGTCATATTCTTCCATTTTTATATTTATGTCTAGATTTTAGACCAGTGGTGTCTTGACTAGTCCTCGTCACTACTTCACCGAGGTTAGTCTTGATACTTACTGGGCACCGCTGTGGTGTGCTCATACTACACTTCTGCGCATGTTTGTGTGCAGATCCAGGTAATTGTTGTTAGTAGTTGTACGGATCATTGCCGAGGATACTCAAGGTAACCTGATGTCGCGTTTGCAGGCTTCAGAGTCACCTTCCTGTTTTCATTCAACTGTTCTTACTATTTCTAAAATAGTATTAATTGGGAGTTGTAGAAAAATTTCGTAGAGCTTATGACTTGTATTACCAGTTTTGGAAAATTGTAAATTTTGTCAAGATTCTATACCGAGACTGTTGGATTGTCCTTTATTATTGTTGTTATTTAGTAAATGTTAGGCTTACCTAGTCCCTAAGACTAGGTTCCATCACGATACCCAACGAAGGGAGATTTGGGTCGTGACAATGCAAGAAATAGTAAAGCATATCATTTTCTGGTTCATAAATCAGAAAATATCGACATTTATATTAATACGGTAATCGAATCCGATAATGTTGAACTCTTTGAGAATATTTATCCGTATAAAAATGAATGTGACTTGTCTAGTGAAAACTCTAAGCGACCTCTAGAAGAAGAAACGGAAAGTATGTTTAATACGGAAAATCCAAGACGTAGTAAACGTCAAAGGACAACTACTTCATTTAGATCAGACATTCTGACATTTTTGTTGGACAATGAGACTCAAATGTTCAAAGAAGCAATGTCTTTCTCGGAAGCACACTATTGAAAAGGGACAGTGAATAGTGAGATAGAATCCATATTAAGTAATAATACTTGGGAATTGGTTGATCTTTCTCCGGAAAATAAACCTTTGGGTTCTATATGAATTTTCAAAAGGAAAATCAAATTTGATGGTACTATTGAAAAATAGTTGGAAAGATTATATGCCAAATGGTTTAGACAATGAGAATGTCTTGACTATTTTGACATACACTCGTCGATTACGAGTATTGTGTATATATGAATCTTAGTAGTATTGGCTACAGTATACGGTCTTGAAATCTATCAAATGGATAAGAAGACACCCTTTTTAATTGGTATTTGGAGGAAGAAATTCACATGGAACAACCAATAGTTTGTGGTTCCTGAAAATGAAAAGAAGGTGTGCCGACATGTTAAGTCTCTTTATGGATTAAAATAAGCACTAAAACAATGATATGCGAGATTTGACCAAATTATATTTTCAAATGGTTTCAAATTTAATGAGTGTAAACAAATGTATTTACTTTAAGAATACTTCAAATCATATAGTCATTATTTGATTATATGTGGATGATATGTTGATGAAATATTTAAAAAGTGGGGATTTTTAGCTTATGCATGACAAAAGCCAATGTTAGATGAAATATCTAACTTAAATATAATTTTTTAACCCCACAAATCCTTAGTGGATATTGATATGATGGTCGGTGAATTCATTACTTGTTCAGTCTTAGTGATGACTAGTGATGAAACTACAAATTCGAAAGTTGTTTACGTATTATTCCTGAAATGATTTGTTCTTTCTTGAACATTTATAATGTTTAGCTCTTTTATGAAAGGGTGTCACCTAGAAGGCTGTGACTTTTCATGGAAAGTGTGTTTACATAAACATGATCTAACATGAACAAATGTATTAATACTTTGGTCTATAATAAGGTGAACCAACCGATGAACATGACCAAAATCCATTCCATGTTGGATTTGTTTCATGAATGAAGGAGCTATAATTTGCATATCATGTAGACGTATGAATAAATAGCATACAAATGCTTGAAAATGGCAGAATGATTGTGAAGTGTGTTATATATTAAAAGGTTGTTGCCACAAGTGATGCCAATCATTCCAGCTGTTGTTATCATATACTATACTACATTAAGTGTAGTCAATAATCTGATATGCAATCGAAAGTCGAGAGGTATTAGTCTACGACATAAGAAAGTTTGCATTGAAATTTCATGACAATGAAACGAGTTTTGAAGTATTTGAAATATACTCCAAATTATGTTTTGCACTACAATAAGTATCTCGTGATAATAGAGGGGTATAGTGATGCAAATTAGATCACCGGTTTAATTGATTCTAAACAATCGGTGGAGGAGCGATGTCTTGGAAGTCGCCTGTCATGACCCAAATTCTCTCCGTAGGGTATCGTGATGGAACCTAGTCTTAGGGGCTAGGTAAGCCTAGCACTTACTGAATAACAACAATAAATAAAGGAAAACTAATAGTCTTGATATAGAATCTCAACAGAATGTACAAACTTTTCCAAAATCGGTAGTACAAGTCATAAGCTCTACGAATCTTCTGCAACTTCTAAGTACAACTGTTTGGAAATAGATTCAACAGTGTATGAATAATAAATACAAAGAAAGTGACTCTGACGCATGCGAACGCAGCAGCAGGTTACCTTGAGTCTCCTCGGCAACCATCCACACAGCTACTACAATAAATACCTGGACCTGCACACAAAAATGTGCAGAAGTGTAGTATGAGCACGCCACAGTGGTGCCCAGTAAGTATCAAGACTAACCTCGCTGGAGTAGTGACGAGGACTAGTCAAGACAGTACTGGTCTATAAGATAAATAACATGAATGTAGAAATGATTGAACGTTACATCTATCTAAGACTTCACGGAAATTTTTACAACAATGCCAATATAATGCGGAAGGCAATTACATAAATCAATCACGAAATAACACAAAATTACCCAGAAAGATGGACAACAAAACAAGCTAAACCTAAAGGAAACACAATACAATAGAGAACACCAATAAATCAACTCTACATCGGTTTGTTCACATCGGGCCTTAACCACTAAAATCCATATACTTGTGGAAATCTTTAAACAACAGTTCTTATGAAAAACTTCTGCAAATAAACATTATTTTAGTATGGAAGAGTTTCCTTTGAAAACATATTTTCTTCAAAAGTAGATATAAGTATATTTAATAGAGAGAATTGCATAAAACATAGGTTCTTTCAAAATACGAAACTTCTCAAAGATGTTTTCCCAATAAATGACTTCCAAATCTCATTTCAGGCAAGACTAGTGGTTTTCAAATATACCTTCGATGTAAAAGTCATTCAAGTATAATCATTTCAAACCATTGCTTATTCAATAACACTTTTCAATAAAATCCTTGATCAAAATCTCCTCAAGATTTATCCACCGGAACTCAGTCCGTAACTCAGAAATTACCATGCCGTATAGGAGAAATATCAAATCTTGCCAATAAATATAGTAAGAGATCAGTAGGAATATCCAAATTTAGAACAACGAAATAAAATGCAAAGAAAAATGCACGGCATCACCCTTCGTGCTTTTACTCGCATCCTCACCAAAACAAGTGCACAGCATCACCCTTCGTGCTTTACTCTCATTCTCACCAAAACAAGTGCAGGCATCACCCTTCGTGCTTTACTCTCATTCTCACCAAAATAAGTGCACGGCATCACCCTTCGTGCTTTACTCTCATTCTCACCAAAATAAGTGCACGGCATCACCCTTCATGCTTTTACTCTCATAACATGGCACGTCATTATCCTTCGTTCTTTAATATCATAACACGGCACGACATTATCCTTCATGCTTTAATATCATAACATGGCATGGCATTATCCTTCGTGCTTCAATATCATAACATGGCACGACATTATCTTTCGTGCTTCAATATCATAACATGGCACGGCATCACCCTTCATGCTTTATTACTCTCATCCTCACAGTACACGGCATCACCCTTCGTGCTTTACACTCTTCCTCACTCAAACAATATCAAGAACAACAGTTTGGCAAAGAAAAACCAAAAATATGACCCATAAACCACCACATCCCCGCAAGGGAGTCAACAATACAAAGAATATCATTAACAGCATAACCAGTAATAAAAACCACAACATCCCGGCAAGGACGTCAACAGTACAACAATATCATTAACAGCAATAAACAGTAATAGGAACCATCACATCCCGGCAAAGGATTCAACAATACAAACCATATCATTATCAGCATAGACAATAACAGAAACCATAACATCTCAGCAAGGGAAAACAGCTATAACCAATCTCACCTAAACAGTTAACTTTACGGAATAACACTCAGCCTAAACAAAAGGCCCAATAATAGGCAACATCAAGGAAATATCAATAACATAAATTTCTAGCAATTAGACCTAAGTGGCACTTAAGGGAATAGTCATATAAATCACAATATAAGACTCACGGGCATGCTTGACTCCAAGGAATAGATGTTCCAGCTAAGGCTAGTCAACTATAAGGCTAGATGACACTAATTACAGTCAATTAGGCAATCTAGGAAGAAAATATAGCATGATGATAAGAGAAGTAAAATATTCAGTTAAGTCAAGTAAAGTCAATAGCCAACGAAGAATCCAAAAACAAGTAATTCTAATTTAAACAGGAAGGAATGAAATTAACAACCAAGGATTCAAGTGTAATAATTACAAAATCATACACAGGTAATATAAGAATCTACGAATCCTAAAAGGAAAATCTAATTGCAAATAGGTACGAGTATACACTCGTTACCTCGCATACTCGGACTACAATCAACAAGGAAGACTCAATCCTAAGGGGTAGTTCCCCCACACAAGGTTAGGCAAGATACTTACCTCAAAGGCGACAACCCGGTACTCAAAAATAGACTTCTCGAGCGGAAAGACCTCCGGACAGCTTACAATCAACTAAAACAACTTTAAAATATACATAAAACGTATAAGGAACTATTCTGAATAATAAAGTTTCAATCTTTACAAAATCATAAAAATCGAACCAAAATTCGACCCCCAGGCCCGCACCTCGGAACCCGACAAAATTTATAAATTCTGAACACCCATTCAATTATGAGTCCAACCATACTAATTTCATCAAATTCCGATAACATTTGGTCAATCAAATCATGAATTTTTATTTTTGAAGTTTTCTTTCAAAACCCATAATTCCCTCAACCCAAAACAAAAACTAAATGATAAAAACAAGAACTAATTCATGAAATATAATTAATTATAGTGGAAGAACACTTACCCATTTGATTTGTGTGAAAGCCCCCAAAGAATTGCCAAAAACCGAGCTCTAGAAGTCAAAATATTTTTAAAATGGCTTAACACTCGTTATATAACTTATGCCCAGGTCTTTACCCATTATGATCGCGGAAAATTCTTCGCGATCGCGAAGTACAAAAATTTCCAGCCTAAAATTTTCTCTTCGCGATCGCGAAGAACGAATGCCCAGCTCTTCCGGACAGCCTCTAGCATAATGGACATAACATTTTGTACAAAACTCCAAATTGTAAATGGTTTGACTTTTTTAAAACTAGACCCCAAGGGATACAAATTTCATTCTCTTCTCATCTCTCAATTATTTATATATTTTGAGAGATAAGTTGCTAAATTCAGTCCTTTGCAACACAATACAATTTCCAAACACTTTTCGGATATGCTTTAGAGTATCAAGCATAACTATTTGTAAACAACTCCAAATGCCAAACAGTTTGATTTTAAGAAAACTAGACTCAAAGGGATACAACCTTTGTTTTTGGATCATCTCCAAATTCCTTATATATTTCAAGATACAAGCTTCCAAAGTCGAGTCAATGCAGCAGAACATTTCTTCTACGCTATCGCAAAAGGCCTTCCGCGATCGTGCTTCACTGGCCCATTTCTCTTACTTTACTCATCGCGATCGCGATCGCGACCGATTCCCCGTGATCGTGTAGCACACGGCTGTAGCCAAAAACTAGCAGCTATAAATGGCCTAGAAATGGTCTGAAACCACCCCGAGCCCCTCGGGACCCCGTCCGAATGTGCCAACAAGTCTCAAAACATAACACGGACTTAGTCGAGGCCTCAAATCACATCAAACAACGCTAAAAATATGAATTGCACTCCTATTCAAGCTTTATGAACTTTAGAACTTTAAACTTCTATAATCGATGTCGAAACCTATCAAATCGCGTCCGATTGACCCCAAATTTTGCACACAAGTCACATTCAACATTACGGACCTGCTCCGACTTCCAGAATTGCATTCTGACCCCGATATAGAAATTTCCACTTCCGTTCGGATTCCTCAAAAACCTTCAAATTTCTATCTTTAGCCAAATGACTTCAAAATAACCTATAGACATCTGAATTCACTTCTGATCACGCTCTCAACTCCAGAACTATCATACGGAGCTATTCCCAGGCTCGGAATCCCAAACGGACATCTATATCACTGGAATGCCTTTCAACCCAGATTTATGAAATTCTTCTAAAATATTATCTTCCATAATATACGTCGAAACTCTCCCGGGTTATCCAAATCCCGGTCCGAACATACGCTCAAGTCCGAGATCATCATACGAACCTGTCGGAACCTTCAAATCCTGATTCGGAGGTCGTTTACCCAAAATTTCAATCTTAGTTGATTCTTCCAACTTAAGGCTTCCAAAATGAGATTTTTCTTTCCAATTCGACTCCGGATTATCCGGTAACTGAATCTAACCACCCACGCAGTTCGATATATACAATGTGAAGTTGTTTATGACCTTACGCCACCGAACAGAGCTGAAATTCTCAAAACGACCGGTCGGGTCGTTACATCGCCCAAATAAATGTGCATTGACCGCTCTACAATGAAGTCTGAGTTTATAACTTTAGATAAGGCCGGTGAAGAAGTTGAATGGCTCCGAAATTTCTTAAGAGACATTCCATTTTGGCCCAAACCTGTGGCACCTGTATGCATACATTGCGACAGTTAAGCAGCAATAGGAAGGGCTGGGAGCGTTATGTATAACAGAAAATCTCGTCACATTCAACGAAGGCATAATATCGTTAGACAACTGCTCTCTAGTTGAATTATCACAATTGACTATGTAAATTAAAAAGATAATGTATCGGATCCTCTTACAAAAGGCCTACCTAGAGAGGCGGTTGAGAAGTCAACAAAGCCCCCCAGACATGGCCGAGGACAAGTCACTGTGGCGGTAACTCTACCTAGAAGACTGGAGCTCCCAAGATCTAGGTTCAAGGAGATCAAACAAAGTCATTAGTGACAGTTCAACATTGTCAAATAAAACTTCTTTTTTGTTCCATTCTCATGATGAGACAATTTTCAGTACCAAGGATTAAGCGTTAAGGATTTTTAATGGTTTCTATGTTTGATACGGGGTATATCAAATAGTGTATCTATGGAATAACACGTTTAGAAATCACTTATGTAAGTGTGAAGTGTAAGATGTTTCAAGGAAAATTATGTAATGCCAGTTCTCTACGCACTTATGAACCAGGTGGTGTTCATGGCTGAAACGAACATAACAATGAGAACCAAAGACTGTTAAGGGTTTATTGCGTGACTTATGGTTGTCTAGGTATACACCAAAGTTTGACAGTTCAAAGATATCAAATATACCGATTGACCGAGTATATCCGACATAAGTTCACTACGAAAAGTTCAAAAGGAAACATACTTATCCAGATGCGATTAATCCTTACTTGGAATCACACAGTATTTCCATGCATGTTTTTCCACATATGTCCATTCCCATCCATGTGGGGGATTGTTGCATTTTTATTAAGGGGTGTGAATGGGAAATGTAAGAGGCACTTCTTGGATTGCACCTCTTCATCTCATGGAAGAGGCACCTCTTGGATTGCACCTCTTCATCTCACCCTTTCATTTTCTATAAATAGAGAGGCTTAGCCTCACTTTCCACCGATGAAAAATCTGAAAATTTCTCCTGTCTTTTCTATACTGTTGCATTATTTTCATATATACATAAGTGTCAAGTGTGATTTGTTCCGTCTGTTGAGTTTGCTGAAATTCTGTAATTTGATTGCCGCTATTACAGATAATTATTTCGTTCTATCATGGGAGAAATTAATCCAAATCTTGGGCAACAGTGAGGATTAAATTCCTTAAGGACACACAAGCAACTTGTAGGCTCGAAATTATTTTTCTATTTTTTTTAAATGAATATTTCTCGACTTCTCTGATTTCCTGATTTCAAACACGGATTACCAACAGATTCAAGAAAGAAATATTGGTTGCGGCACTTGGAGCTTTGATTTATCACATGTTAGCAAGGAATTACATAAAGAGGTTGTTTTACAGCATAAATATATCTAGCTCCCGAATATTCAACTGATGATAGCCTGAACGCAAGTCAATCTTTCGATGAGTCCGTGGAAGCCAAAAAAAATCCATAGTGATCCCATTCACTTCGGAATCTCTAAATTCTGAAGAAACCCACCTAGACGCTGATACTCATACTTCACCTACTGGAAATCACTACTAGAAATTCAGGAAAAACGGTCCAAAAAACCGACCAAAGTTGGTCGGTAATGGCCAATAACTGTCCAAAATGCGATCTTTAACGTGTGGTCAGTATTTTGAAGGTCAGAAGGGCATACCGACCAAAGTTGGTCGGAGTTGATCGCTCAATTAAATTTAAAAAAAATACCGAAAAAACCGACCATAGTTGGTCGATGTTTTAATGAGTTAATACCCTCAAACCCTCCTAAGCTATACAATTTTTGTCAGTTTCCTACCTAAACTATCGTCAATCCCCGAAAACCCCCTAAACTATATCCCCCTTTATAATAAAACTCCTCCGTCTCATTCTTACTAGTGTGTGTGTTACACTCTCTAAATAATTTTTGAAACCTGCCATGTGGCAATCCACGTGGAAAAACAGGCTTAATTAATATATGTTAATATAATTACGTGAAAAAAAGGGGGATTTTGTTGCTCAGCCTGTCATTTACTCTTCTCAAAGTATGGTCTCTTTGCTCTCATCGGAGATGAGAGATACCTTCTCTAAGTGGCGATTCTCTTCATTAATCACGGTTTCTACCATCGATTTCTCTATCTATTGTTGCTGTTATTCGAAATTGAAATTAAATCTAGGGTTTTGTGAATGTTTGTTGAGATTTGTGATTTTTGTCAGTAAATAAAGATAGAGAAGAAGAAGAAGTACAAAAACAGAGAAGACTAGTAAGTATTCAAATATTGAATTTATTGTCCTAACTCTCTTCTTGTCTTGTTATTAGTATTTTATTTTCTTGGTACTACTTTGGATTTATCCGAAAAATAAGGAAAAAGGGACAAAAGGGTTTAGGATGGGGCTCGAGGAGAGTAGGGAGATTGAAGAAGGGGAAAGCTTTGATGGTATGAAAATTGGTGTTAGAATTGCAGAAGAAAGATCGTGGGTAGTCACACGGTACCATTGTATTTTGTTAAAAAACGTTTATGCCTTTTCCTTTTTGTTGGGATTATGTACTCCTACTTTCAAATAAATTTAGGTAAGAATGAAGGACGAATAAAACGAGTAAAGATAAGAAATAAACTCATTAATAACAAGAGAAAGAATTTCAAATGGATTAAGATGAAGAAATAAAGAAGAAATGTGAAAAAAATGAGAAGAAAGGTGTAATATAGAGAAAAAAAGAGGAGAAAATACAAGTTTTAAAAAAAAGGGGCTAATTAAATGGGCCCATTTTAATGGTTATTGTCACCCATTACGCGCTTTTAGGTAATTTATTTCACGCAGTATGCTACATAGCGGCGGGGGTTTTATTATGAAGGGGAATATATTTCAGGAGGTTTTCGGGGACATACGAAAGTTTAGGTAGGAAAGTGATAAATACTGTATTGTTTAGGCGGGTTTGAGAGTAGTAACTCGATTTTAATTAAGTAATTAAATAATGCACCATCTGAAAATCGAACCGGGGTCTGTACTATGGCAGGATACTACTACCACTAGACCATTGGTTCATTTTTTTAAGACTGTCTTTTATTTCAGTTATACTCTTTAATAGTATTTTCGTACGGAAATAATCGACCAAAGTTGGTTGGTTTTGTAAAAAATAAAATTACCGATCGAATTCGGTCGATTTTATAAAATGCCCGGCCGAATTAACTCACCGATTTCGGTCGGTTTTTTAATATTAATTTTAATTTATTTTAAATAAAAAACCGACCAACTTTCTTGAAAAATAAATTTTGCGGGACTCAAAAATAATTTCCCGCTTTTTAGCCCCAAAGAAAATCGACCAAAGTTGGTCGGTTTCATAAAAAAAAATTAAAAATAAAATATTTACTATTTCGTACATAAATAAAATAAAATATTTACTTTTAGGTTTATACAAGTTTTGTTTGTATGGTAACATTTCACTGTTTATTACAAAAAATATATCTTATGGAGGACACTAGTAGTAATAAATACTAATATTTACTATTTCGTACATGCAAGTATATTATGCGTGACCTTTTAGAATTATTTAATTTTTTTATTATTAATATTTATTTAAAATTTTAAAAATTATGTAATTACTATTTATAGGATCATACATGACACTAGAGTTATATTCTGCTATGACGATACAGATTTTTTAAACTTAATACTATATTATCTAATTATTAAAGTGTGATATTACTATCTTAATAACTAATGAAAGGATTGTTATAAATATATATTATATTATGGATGTTCATAAGCTTCCTGGAGAAGCTTATTCATATGGGACTCCGCCATAAATATGTTTATCTACTTGGTACTCTATTGGAATAGCTTTCTGAAGAAGCTTATCATTTCGGTACTCAGTTATGGATAAATATTTACCCCCGACAGAAGATTATCTATGTAAGGTACAGTAGCAGCTTACAAGCAACTTACAAGCAGCTTACACATCAGCTTGTAGTAGCAGCTTACAAGCTGCTGATGCAGGCAGGTTACAAGCAACTCAATGAAATGATTTGCAGCAGCTTCTTATTAAACAGGCAGGTTGCAAGCAGCTCATGCAGACAGCTTACAAGCAGCTGAAGAAAAGTCTCCCAATTGCTTCCTGAAAAGCCTTGCAGTTGCTTCCTTTCTTCTATAAATAGAAGAGTTTTCAGTTCATTATGTACATCAGTTTGAAAGTTGAATAATATGTCACTCTCTCTCTCTATACTTCTCTTCGGTTTATTTACTTTACAGTCTTTATTTCATAACACGTTATCAACACGAGACTCTGTCTTGAGCACTTACTTTGAAAGATGTATTACCATAGTTATCCTCGTCCAAAGGCATCGGTTCTCACTATAAGTAAGATCAAACTATTGTATTCATCGATTTCTACCCTTTTTACAGTGGTTTGAACAATTGATACTTCTTTGACGTCAGTATTTTATTTTCGTATTAGCAAAGTAAGCATGGAAATGATTCCATGTTTGGCTTAAAGGTTTTACTATATCACTTTGTCTTTATGAACGATAAATTATTTTCCTTTGCTGCTTTGTTGTCTTGAAGTAGGTTTGTAGCAAAGGACATGTAACATTAATTTTTGCACTTTCATATATTGTTGAATACTAACTTTTGTTGAGTTGAGTTTGCAAAAGTTTATGGATATAAATCAGATCCAATCACCATAATTAAGAGTTCCACTCAAAAGGTTAGTACTTCCTACATATCAGACATCTTTTTTTTTTCTACTAACAATATGATTTTTATTCATTGGCCCTAAGGAGCATAATTGGTTCATTTGACAATTTATGCCTCAGATTTGTTTCCGAAGAACAAAATTGCAAAGAGACAACAAATTTGCTCCTGTAGAGCATCGCTTGAACTCCAGCAGAATTCATATGAAACATACGATCACCAGAAGTGGTTGGATGTTTCGTATATCTCATTGTAACAAATTTTTGTTAACCACCAGAAGTGATATATACATATGACCACCAGAAGTGATAATTTAGGCTTGCTATGGTTACTGTAAAACCCTATATTTCTAATAAGGGTGTATTAGTCATTAATAAAATAATAAAAATAATAATAATAATAATAATAATAATAATAACAATAACAAAAAAATTTATTTTAATAAACAAACTATACAAAAAGAGAGAAAAAAAAAGAAACAAGGAGTTACAAAAAGGGCCGAAGCCCAATTTGTAACCCAAAAGCCAAAAGAAAATAACAACATCTCTGCTGCTAAACAACAGAAATGAAAAAAAAAACGCTAAGAAAGAAAGAAAAAGGAGAAGGAGGAGAAGAAGAAGAAAGAGGCTGGAACCAAACCTTGAGGAATCTGAAACACGCACTGATTTTTACGGGTAATACTCGAATTTTTCATCTGGGTTCTTTTCTTCTAGTAATTCCTTTTATCTCAGTTCATATATTTGAAGGGTTTCACAAAGTATAAGAAATTAGATACCGATCAGAATTATTTTGGTAAAACTTCTTAATTTTGGTTTATAAGATGGAATGATTGCCAATGATTGGCATCATGATGGTGGTAGTAAGGATTTAAGTTTTGGAGACTTTAGAATGCATCAGAAATCCATGTTGTCTCAACTGTTGCTGGTTTTAAATTTGGATACTAAGGATTAGCCAATAAATTGCAATAATGAGATGATTGACAGTGATTCGAATAAAGAGGTTAGGTGGATTAAACAACTGAAATACATTCGGCGAATTGATGATGAAATATAAAACTTGGAGGATTAGGTATTCTAAATTAATGATAGGTTTTGCCTAAATAAGAAAATTAACATGAGATCGATATTATGTAATTATAGATTGATTAGAGGAATTTGTACGAGTTGCTTGAGGTGAAGCAGTTGGTATTTCGGCACTAGTACTGTGAGTAGTAATCTTACCGCAATTTGTATTTTCATAACTTGCATGATTTACACATGATTTTTTATATATATGAATATGTTGCCGATTATTTTGAGTTGCATGCGGGACAAGTCTTTTACTCGATATGATATTGAAATAGTTATTTGAGATGATTACCGTTGTTTTAAATATTCCTGTTGTCACTATATATGTTCTATCATTACTTGAATTTACTGTTATCGAAATGAAATTACATGGTTTGATAAAAACCGAAATGCCCTATATTGTTTTAAAATATTTTCCTATGAGTATATACGGATATAAAGACAAGTATAAATGGGAGTAGACTTTGAAGGATCCCGTAGCTAACGGCGGATTTGCACCTTGTAATTACCGATTACCGTATAGCCCTCGCTAGTGGGAAGGTAGAACAAGCATACTATTACCGATTTCCCTCGAGTAGGGACTACCGATATATATGACTTCTTGCAAAGAATTTCACAGTTATACCGATTACATGATCCATTCATTGAAACCTCCCAAAATATGGATATTGATATTATAAAGTGGTTACCGAGCTTATTATGGAATTATCAATTGAATTATACTACGAGAAAAACATGATGAGACTGAAAATTATTTATTGTTTCTGAAAGGGGCATTTTTATATGATAATTTTTGTTTAATATACTAGCATGTTTTCTGACTTATACCCAAACAAAAACGGTTATGGTTAAGTGTTAGTACTCACTGAGCTAGCGACTCATTCCCCGCTATTTTTTTTTTACAGAGACAGCAGTTGACGCAGGCGAGGATTTCATTAATTAGAGCGCATAGGTTGATAGTTCTCGGTGAGCCTCGCACTTGTTCGTGTGGGCGGAGATTTTATTTATTTTCATGGTCTTTTTTGAACTCTTAGAGTTGCTCCATAGTCATTATCTTAGTGTCATTAGTATTATATCATTATTATAGCCTTATGTTGAGTATCGCTCTTTATTAATGAGGTTGAGAATAAATTAGTATTTTCTGGTTGTTAGTGGGTTGATTAGTAATGGTGGAGAATTATTTTTGCTTAATTGATAAGTTGTCAATTGGTTGGTTTGATATTAGGATGGTTTTTTGTTGATTTGAGACAGGGAAAATTTTTGGGATAGTCCAAAAATAGGGGAAACTCTGCCCGATTTTCTGTAAATTATCGATGAGGCTTACTTAGGGGCACTTGCTCCTAAGCGCCGGTCATGATCCTAAATTGGGTCGTGACAAAGTTGGTATCAGAGCTTAGGCTTTAAGTCTCGAGTCATGAACCAATGTTTAGTAGAGTCTTGTTCATGGATATGTAAGCGCCCATACTTATGATCTAGAGGCTACTGAACATCTAGGAATGTTTTCCCTTCTTTCATTCTTTGATCGTGCGTTGATATAACTCGAGATTGACTTTGGAATATTTATTTCGCAGATGGCTAGGACACGCACACCTTCATCTGCTGGACATGGTGCTACCCGGGGTAGAGGTCAAGTTGGGGTTCATCAAACTAGAAGACAGAATGCTCCTCAACCTGAAGTTGGAAACATGATTCAACTCCAAGTTGTTATGCCAGATCAAGTGCAAAGGCAGGGAGTACAGAACGCTCCACCACCAGCGCCAACTGTTGTACCTACTTTTTCCTTACCTGCCGACGCAGTGGCAAGGTTATTGAATGTGTTGGAGGCATTGGTGCCTGCTCAAGGTGGAAGTTCATCTCCTCAGGCTACTTTACAGACACAAGCACCTACACAGACTCAGATTTTGGGAATAAGGAAGTATCCCTGCAAAAATTCCTGAAATTGAAATCATCAAAATTCACAGGTTCCGATAATTCAGCAGATCCTCAAGGTTTCTTGGATGGTACACTCAAGGCATTACGTGCTCTAGGATGTTCTAGTGAGAGAGTTGTGGAGCTCGCAGCACAAACTAGAGGATATGGCCAACACATGGTATGAAACTGTATTGCTAGGAAGGCCAACAGGAGCAGCACCATTGACATTGGGACGAGTTCACTAAGTTGTTCAAGAATCATTTTCTTCCAGACAGCCTGATGCAAAAATATGCTAGAGACTTTGAGAGATTGGTTCAGACTCCAGATATGGATGTGTCAACATATAACACTAAGTTCTGTAAGCTGGCTATATATGCTTCTTACTTAGTGCCTACTGAAGAAGCTCTAGTTCAGAGATTTGTTGATGGATTAGTTGGTCGCCTATACACTGTAGTAGCCCCACAGATGAAGACTTTATCCTACTCTGATATAGTCGACCTTTCTAGAAAGATTGAAAATAAGGGACGTGAGGAGTGTGCAGCTAGTGATTTACGTAAGAAGGCCAAGACAGGAGGGGCGATCAGTGGTGGTTTTAGTGAAAATAGAAGAGCAGGAAATCAGGGACAACAACAACAACAGGGTTCTCAGACAGGGACACACATGTCTTCACAATCCACATACATACCACATTATAGACAGGGCACTAGGGGATCGTCAGCATCTGGACATCAAAATTCTGGGCAGATATATGCCACTACTCCAGTTTTCCAGACCTGTGGTAGATCACATTTGGGCCAATGTCGTGTTATAACGGTAGAGTGCTTTCGGTGTGGACGGTTGGGACATCACTTGAGGGACTACCCTCAGCCTCCGAGAAATTTCAACCAGGCTTCTATTCAGTCAGCTGCACCAACTCAGACTACTCATAATACTTCAGGTGCTACAGGTACAGGAAATAGAGGTCAAGGTGCTGCAGATCGTGCTACTGTGAATCAAGGACAAGGGAATGCTGGTAGAGGTCAGGAGAGAGCTTTTGCATTTACTAGACAGGATGCTCAGGCCTCGAATGTTGTGGTACAGGTATTCTTTCTGTCTGTTCATTTGATGCACTTGCATTGATTGATCTGGGATCTAATCACTCCTATGTTTCGTACTTTGCTTTGAGGTTTACTAGACAACTTGAGCTATTGAATGATCCTTTTCTAGTTGCTACTCCTGTTGGAGAGTCTCTATTAGCTGAATACGTGTATTGTGCTTGTCAGATTCGGGTTGAGGGTAGAGATACTCTAGCTGACCTTATTGTACTTGATATGATTGACTTTGACATGCTGATGGGAATGGACTGGTTATGTTCTTGCTATGCTATAGTCGATTGTTATGCAAAGATAGTTAAGTTTGAGATACCAAATGAACCCAGTTTTATTCTAAGAGGGAGTCAAGTTCCAGAGACTTGTAAAATTGTATCTTTTATGAAGGCTCAACGACTTCTAAAGAAAGGTTGCTTGGGTCTCTTAGCTATTGTAAATGATACAAGAAAGGAAACAGTTAGTATAGAAAATTTACCAGTAGTGAGAGAATTTTCTGATGTATTTCCCGAGGATTTACCAAGATTGCCTCCAGTACGAGAAATAGACTTTGGTATTGATTTGCTACCTGACACACAACCCATATCGATACCCCCATATCGAATGGCACCAACAGAGTTGAGGGAGATAAAGAAACAATTATAGGATTTGTTAGATAAGGGTTTTATTAGACCTAGTGTATCACCATAGGGTGCACCAGTACTGTTCGTAAAGAAGAAAGACGGATCCCTGAGAATGTGCATTGACTACAGGCAGTTGAATAAGATAACAATACGCAATAAATATCCTTTGCCTCGTATAGATGACATGTTTGATCAGCTACAAGGAGCTTCCCACTTTTCAAAGATTGACCTCCGTTTTGGTTATCATCAACTTAGAATCAAAGATGAAAATATTTCTAGGACTGCTTTCAGAACTCGATACAGGCACTATGAGTTCCTTGTGATGCCTTTCAGACTGACTAACGCTCCAGCTGCATTCATGGATTTAATGAATAGGGTATTCAAGCCATTTCTGGATAGATTTGTAATAGTATTTATTGATATGCTGATATATTCTCGTAGCCAAGGAGAACACGAGGGTCATCTCAGGACTGTGTTGCAGACATTGCGAGAACATCAACTTTATGCTACGTTCTCAAAGTGTGAATTTTGGCTAGACTCAGTATCATTTCCGGGACATGTTGCATCCAAAGATGGAATTATGGTAGATCCTAAGAAGACAGAAGTTGTGCAGAAATGGCCCAGACCTACTTCTCCTACAGAGATTCGCAGCTTTTTAGGCTTAGCAGGCTATTACAAGTGGTTTGTACAGGATTTTTCCAGAATAGCAACGTCGCTGCCCAAGCTAACACAGAAAAATGCAAAGTTTCAGTGGACGGAGGAATGTGAGAAAATCTTTCAAAAACTCAAAACATGTTTGACAACTGCGCCAATATTAGCCTTACCATCAGGTTCTGGAGGATTTACAGTATCCTGTGATGCCTCGAGGGTGGGATTAAGTTGTGTTCTCATGCAAAATGGTCGTGTTATAGCTTATGCTTTGAGACAATTGAAAAAGCACGAGCAAAACTATCCTACACATGATTTGGAGATAGCTGCAGTGGTATTTGCTCTAAAAATTTGGAGGCATTATCTATACGGGGAAACTTGTGAGATTTATACTGACCATAAAAGTCTGAAGTATATCTTTCAGCAGAGAGATCTGAATCTTCGGCAGCGTCGGTGGATGGAACTACTCAAGGACTGTGATTGTTCTATTTAATATCATCCTGGAAAAGCCAATGTGGTGGCTGATACATTGAGCAGAAAATCTATGGGGAGTTTGGCACATATAGCCCCTACAAAGAGACTTTTAGCCAAAGATATTCAGAGACTAGAAGATACAGGTATCAGATTTAGTGTCGAAAATTCAGAGGCATTGTTGGCTTGTGCTCTAGGTCTTCATTATCTGAGTGCATTAAGGCCACCCAATATGAAGATGAACGATTATGCAAATACAGAGACGAGGCTTTAGCTGGTAAAAGCAAGGATATGATTGTTGAAAGTGATGGTGTTCTTCAAATGGGTGACAGGCTATGTGTAGCAGACGTAGATGGGTTGAGACATGCTATTCTTAAAGAAGCTCACAACACTAAATACACTATACATCCTGGATCCACAAAAATGTACCATGACCTGAAGCAATTTTATTGGTGGGAAGGTATGAAGAAAGATGTTGCTAACTTTGTTTCTAGTTGCTTGACTTGTCAGCAAGTCAAGGCTGAGCATCAGTGACCCGCAGGACTACTACAACAAATTGAGATTCCAGAGTGGAAATGGGAAATAATTACTATGGATTTTGTCACCGGGGCTACCACGAACCCTTAGAGGTTATGACTCGGTATGGGTGATTGTAGATCGACTGACGAAATCAGCACACTTTTTGCCGATGAAGACTATATATGGTGGAGTCAGGTATGCACAGATATTTATGAACGAAATTGTCCGACTTCACGGAGTTCCAGTATCCATCATCTCTGATAGGGGATCACAGTTCACTTCACGCTTTTGGAAATCTTTTCAAGAAGCATTGGGTACTCGAGTAGATCTTAGTACTGCATTTCATCCACAGACAGACAGGTAGTCTGAACGTACTATTCAAATCTTGGAGGATATGTTGAGAGCTTGCATTCTTGAGTTTGGAGGTAGTTGGGACACTTATCTACCTTTAGCTGAATTTGCTTACAACAATAGCTTCTAGTCCAGTATTCAAATGGCACCGTACGAAGCATTGTATGGTAGAAGATGTCTTTCTCCTATCGGATGATTTGAAGCTGGTGAGACTAACTTATTGGGACCCGACCTAGTACAAGAAGCTATGGACAAGGTCCAGTTTATCAGACAGAGATTGCTTGCAGCTCAAAGTAGACAAAAGTCTTATGCTGATAAGAGAAAAGAGATTTAATGTTCACAATTGGGGACAAAGTATTCCTACGAGTCTCCCTATGAAAGGTGTGATGCGTTTTGGGAAAAGAGGCAAGTTGAGCCCCAGGTTTATAGGACCGTATGAGATAATAGACCGAGTGGGAGCAGTGGCTTATCGTTTGGCACTTCCTCCTGAGTTGTCTTTTATTCACCCTGTGTTTCTTGTCTCAATGCTAAGTAAATGTATATCAGACTCATCTCAGGTGCTTGAAGCACCTGCTATACCGGTTGATGAGAAGTTGTCTTACGAGGAGGAACCGACGGCTATTGTTGATATGCAAGTAAGAAAGCTACGGTCAAAAGAAATTGAGTTCGTGAAAGTTTTATGGCGAAATCATACCGTTGAAGAAACTACTTGGGAACTAGAAAAAGATATGAAAGTGAAGTATTCCCATTTGTTTCAGTCTACAAGTACGTACTTGAGTTAAATTCAGTGACCGAATTTCATAAGATGGGGAGGATGTAATACCCTATATTTCTAATAAGGGTGTATTAGTCATTAATAAAATAATAAAAATAATAATAATAATAATAACAAATAAATTTATTTTAATAAACAAACTATACAAAAAGAGAAAGAAAAGCAAAAAAAAAAAAAAAGAAACAAGGAGTTACAAAAAAGGCCGAACGTTGTATCACTTCTTGCATTCTGTCCCACGCTTCATACCTCCTCTTTCTTCTTAAGGTAAGATAAAGGGCCAGGCATGGTGGGGTAGGATCAAAGCCCAATTTGTAACCCAAAAGCCAAAAGAAAATAACAACATCTCTGCTGCTAAACAACATAAACGAAAAAAATGCTAAGAAAGAAAGAAAAAGGAGTAGGAGAAGAATAAGAAGAAAGAGGCTGGAACCAAACCTTGAGGAATCTGAAACACGCACTGGTTTTTACGGGTAATACTCAAATTTTTCATCTGGGTTCTTTTCTTCTAGTAATTCTTTTTATCTCAGTTCATATATTTGAAGGGTTTCACAAAGTATAAGAAATTAGATACCCATACGAATTATTTTGGTAAAACTTCTTAATTTTGGTTTATAAGATGGAATGATTGCCAATGATTGCACCATGATGATGGTAATAAGGATTTAAGTTTTGGGGACTTTAGAATGCATCAGAAATCCATGTTGTCTCTACTGTTGCTGGTTTTAAATTTGGATACTAAGGATTAGCCAATAAATTGTAATAATGAGATGATTGACAGTGATTCGAATAAAGAGGTTAGGTGGATTAAACAAGTGAAATACATTCGGCGAATTGATGATAAAATATAAAACTTGGAGGATTAGGTATTCTAAATTAGTGATAGGTTTAGCCTAAATAAGAAAATTAACATGAGACCGATATTATATAATTATAGATTGATTGGAGAAATTTGTACGAGTTGCTTGAGGTGAAGCAGTTGGTATTTCGGCACTAGTACTGTGAGTAGTAATCTTACCGCAATTTATGTTTTCATAACTTGCATGATTTACATATAATTTTTTTTATATATGAATATGTTACCGATTATTTTGAGTTGCATGCGGGACAAGTCTTTTACTCGATATGATACCGAAATAGTTATTTGAGATGATTACCGTTGTTTTAAATATTCTTGTTGTCACTAGATATGTTCTACCACTACTTGAATTTACTGTTATCGAAATAAAACTACATGATTTGATAAGAACCGAAATGCCCTATATTGTTTTAAAATATTTTCCTATGAGTATATACGGATACAAAGATAACTATAATTGGGAGTAGACTTTGAAGGATCCCGTAGCTAATGGCAAGTTCGTTAGACCTGGTACACCTTGTAATTACCGATTACCGTATAGCGCTCGCTAGTGGGAAGGTAGAACTAGCATACTGTTACCGATTTCCCTCGAGTAGGGACTACCGATACATATGACTTCTTGCAAAGAAGTCCACATTTATACCGAATACATGATCCGCTCATTTAGACCTCCCAAAATATGGATATTGATATTATACAGTGGTTACCGAGCTTATTATGGAATTATCAACCGAATTATACTACAAGAAAAAAATGATGAGACTGAAAATTATTTATTGTTTCTGAAAGGGGCATTTTTATATGATAATTTCTATTTAATATACTAGCATGTTTTCTGACTTGTCCCCAAACAAAAGCGGTTGTGGTTAAGTGTTATTACTCACCGAGCTAGCGAATTATTCCCCGCTAATTTTTTTTTTACAGAGACAGCAGTTGAGGCAGGCGAGGATTTCATTAATTAGAGCGCACAGGTTGATAGTTCTCGGTGAGCCTCGCACTTGTTCGCGTGGGCGGAGATTTCATTTATTTTCATGATCTTTTCTTTGAACTCTTAGAGTCGCTCCATAGTCATTATCTTAGTGTCATTAGTATTATCTCGTTATGATAGCCTTATGTTGAGTATCGTTCTTTATTAATGAGGTTGAGAATAAATTAGTATTTTCTGGTTGTTAGTGGGTTGATTAGTAATGGTGGAGAATTGTTTTGCTTAATTGATAAGTTGTCAATTGGTTGGTTTGATATGAGGATGGTTTGTTGTTGATTTGAGACAGGGAAAATTTTTGGGATAGTCCAAAAATAGGGGAAACTCTGCCCGATTTTCTGTAAATTATCGATGAGGCTTACTTAGGGACACTTGCTCCTAAGCGCCGGTCATGATCCTAAATTGGGTCCTGACAGTTAAAATGAAGATAAGTTAGAGAAAATTTCTCTCTATTACATACATACCTCGATTTGCTTCTGAAGTAGAAAATATATTAAAAGAGGTCAGACGCCATCACAATTTAATGTGGTTATTGCACGTTCAGATAAGTATGCTTCATCTCTTGAAGGAAGAGAACTTTATATAATATTAATCCATTCTGTGAAGTGAATGTGACGATATTAATAAAGCTTGTAAATATGAACGTGCTCTTAATGTGAATACATTACGATTCACCTCCAGAAGAGGTAATATGATTGAGAGAATATATATACTCAATATTTCGTATTTTGAATTTGCTCCTGGAGTAGTAAAACAATTGATTTTTTCTCCTGAAGAAGGAAAATATTATGAAACTGTGTCTTTTTGTGCTTAAACAAAATAATGGGCTATTCAAAGTTATTTTTGAAGCACATTTTCATTCCCTGGAGTGAATGAAGAAATACCACAAATCACCTCCTGAAGAACTAGAATAACAGAGGATATAAATATTATTTTGAAGGATAAAAATCATTGTCGCACGTACCTGTTGTACGTAAAACATCTTGGATAATTTTATTAAATATCACTCTAAGTCAAAAGCATTTTTGTAGAATATTTTCTACTGCAACCACATCAATATATTATAATTAGTTATTGAGTTCCCCGAAGAAAATAACAGCTTATGTATCTTTCCCTGAAGGATGTAATGACTAAGTGGTTGTCGCTTCGATACAAAATATTCAGATGTTAATAGCGTTTCTCCCTGAAGAAGGCATTTGTCACAAAGTTGGTGGTAAAAATATTGACATTCTTAATTTATTATATTTATAAATTTAGTATTGTCTTTCTATTGTTCATTTGATTATGACTTTTTTCTCATATCACCAGAAGTGTCTGAGAGATATTTGGTAGTACAAAATTTATCAAAAGCTCCTGAAGAGCTAATTCTTTGTCTAGAAGACACATGACACCAGTAGTGTCCAAATAATATTAGATTGTGGATAAAAATGAAGGCTCTCGAAGAGCTTATATACAAATTTCATTCATATGATATGATTATGGTCAAAACATATGTTGTAGTAAACCTGAAGTTTACTAATACAAATGGCTATCGTATTGAGATTACAAATGATTGAAAGATTGAAAATCTTCTTGTTTCCACAATCATAGGGGGTAAAATAATATGTATGTGAGAAGTTACTCGTGTTATTCTTCAATTTGTACTACATCATGTATCACAGTAAACCAGAAGTTTACTAATACAAAAGCAGTCACAATAAACCAGAATTTTTACTGAGGCAAAAGTAGCTACAATAAATCAGGAATTCGCTGATACAAAAGTAGCCACAATAAATCAGAAGTTTACTAATGCAAAAGTTTATGACATAGTAAACCAGAAGTTTACTAAGAGATAGCACTGATAAACTTGAAGTTTTCATTTGCCATTTTTAAATGAGTTATTTGAGAATTCAGATAAGCATATACTGAAGAACTGGAAGATTCTTCAAGAATTCTCTTGTGTTGCTTGTTCTCATAATAAATTGATTATACCAGCTAAAGTTGGGACCAAGAAATATATAAAAGGTGAATATGGGCCCATTCACCTATCATGTGAACTACTAATAGATGCATATATGAGATGGTTACATGTATGTTTATTGTCAACCTGCAGTTTGACATTTGAAATTGCTTTTATCAATTAAGAGCATAATATTCAGATTAGGAAATCAAGATAGTTTATCTTGATGATTATGGTTTATATCCAAGATTAGCATTGAATACCTCCTATTAAAGGCTAAACTATTGCTTATAAGAAAAAATCTTCATGTGTTGGTCTAAGATTTTCTAAATTGCATACAGCAGCACTTGTATGCATCAGACCAAAAATATATGATAAGTCCTCCCCTCACAATTGGTTTAGGATCAGAAACCAAATATTTTTACTATCTAATAGCTTTTGTTGTGTGGTACATGATTAATTTCTCTATCACAATACACAAAGATATGTTTCCTAAAGAAGATTGGGGATATGTGTTAGTTTTTCTAACATTTGGGGGGTGGGATGAAAAACTGGAAAATATGCTATATGAATCAAATTATCATCCTCACTCAAAAGATAATTCAAGTCAAATGCTAGAAGCATTTGTTGATCCAAAATTAAATATCATATTTCAGCTACGAATGCTCTTATTAAAATTGAAGTCCATGAAGGATGGAGTTTACTGTACGCATGAAGCGTGGTAGACCAATCGATTCCAAAGGTAAGAATCCTTGAAAAGGATAGGAGGAAATGAGCTCTAGAAGAGCCCACGACATAACATTTCATAAAACTCCAGAAGAAGTGCAGGTACCTGAAAATAAAGAAAGTGATGAGATCTCACAAGTTATGTCGCTTGTGAACCGATACAAAATGATCATCGACGATATATTTGATACAATATAGTGCACAATTTTGTAAAAGATTGTGAGGATCGGACCTGCAGTCCAGACACATGAAGATGTCATGCCATTTAAATGCAAGTCATAACATTTATGACTCATTTGATTAAATCTATATGAATATCCCTGAAGGATTTAAAATGCATGAAGCATATAGTTCAAAGTCCCGAGAAATGTATTCGATCAGATTGCAAAGGTCATTGTACCGTTTAAAGTAATTTGGGCGCATATGGTATTATCGCCTCAGTGAATATTTTCTGAAAGAAGGTTACGTAAGTGATGTTATTTGTCCTGGTATTTTTATAATGAAGATGTCATCAGAATTTGTTATCTTTGTTGTTTATATTGATGACATAAATCTTGTTGGAACTCTAGAAGAGCTCCAAAAGGAAATTGAATATCTTAAGAAAGAATTTGAGATGAAAGATCTTGGAAACACAAAACTTTGTCTTAGTCTGCAAATTGAACATTTAGCAGATGGGATCTTTATCTATCAATTTGCCTATACAGAAATGGCCTTAAAATGCCTTTACATGGACAAAGCGCACCCATTGAGTACACCAATGATTGTTAGATCACTTGAAGTGAATAAGGATCTATTCCGACCTCTAGAAGAGGATGAGGAACTCCTTGGTCCTAAAATACTCTATCTCACTGCAATTGGTGTACTTATGTATCTTGCTAATGCTAACAAAGGTGGTGCAGATCGTATTGGTTATGCAAATGCAGGTTATAGACATACACTTTACTGTAATTCTATGACGTATATATAATTCAACGATGCATCTGAGTAGGTTATACAGTATCATATACTATAACCCGACCCTGTGTTACTAGCAGTTCATGTATATATATATATGCGCACACACACACAGACACTTCACTGTAATACTATAACATATATATAATTCAACGATGCATCAGAGTAGGTTATACAGTTTCATATACTATAACCCGACCCTGTGTTACTAGCAGTTCATGTATGTATATATATATATATATA
>MDKI01241983.1:0-15173 GCA_005239505.1 Nicotiana paniculata
AAATGGTTCCTTATCTTTGGAGTAGGTTTAAAGTAGTCCTTAAATATATCATTGATCCGTTTTTGGTCCCTTAAGTTTCTTCCATGTATATTTTTCTCTCCATTAAAATGTTAACAAACTCTAATTTGTTAATTTTAACGAGAACGGCAAGTATAGCCACTTCCAAGTTCCAACTTGTCTCGCATTCTCTTTATTTCTCGAGTACCTCCACACTCCAACGTATTAGGTTTAGTTGACCAAATAATTTTGACATGCAGCATAAATTAAATCAAAGTTAAATTTTAAATTTATATTTTCATGTTACATCCCATATTTTTATTATATATATATATATATATATATATATATATATATATATATAAGTTGAGATTGATGAATGCACTTAAACATGAGAAATGAGATTTTGAGAAAATAAAATGAGGTACTTGCTTACTCAAATCGAGTTGCTTGCTTACCCCTCCTACTTGCTTGAACTATTTATCACGTGTCATGATTATTAAACAAGAACAAGACACGAAATTAAGTTAACCAGGGGAAGCATGTGGCATCAATTAAACAAGTAGGTATGTCACTTACTTCAATGAAAAGACCAAATAAGTCCCCAAAATAGGCTAGTTGCGTCGGGCATAAGGGCCATTTTAAGGGCTTATTTTATTCATTATTCCCCTCATTTTAGGAGCATAAAATCAGAAAATAAACTCCTACAAACTTCTCTAAAAAATTCCACTCAAACCCTAAGTGATTTCAAGGGATCCAAGGTGAATCTAGTGACGAAGAAACCCGAAGTGCTTGCTAGTTTCTTTTCCTCTTTCATGTTTCTGCATTGGAGGTCAATTCAAGGTGGGGTAAACCTAAGTTTCGACTTATTCTAAGTGGTGTGAGGCGAGTTTATGCTTCTCATTCCTTTGTCTAAACGTTTATGAGTTGTAGCTTGATTGTAGGGACTAAAATTTGTAAGTTTTAAAAGAGTTAACATGTTGTTGTTGTACCACTGCAAGGCTATTGTAAGCATTTTTAAAAAAATAGTGAATTCATAGCTGGTTTAGACAAGAAGAAGCTTATTTATGTATTGCTGGTTGTGTTACTCGATTTGAAAGAAAAGAGAAGTTAGAAATATATTTTCAGTAATTTGAAGTTATTTTGTTGTCGATTGTTGGACTGTTTGGGAGGTGTTACTACAACATTTTATGGCTGAAAATTTGATAAAATAAACTGAGTATATTGTTTTGTTATTATCAATAGTTTCCTAGAAAAAGAAAGGGAAAAAGGTTTGACAATATAGTTTTGTTAGACATTAACCGAGCTTGACACTCGGCATACTATTGTGTTGATTGTATTCCGTATATCTATTGGTTGTTTGGATTGTTGTTGCAATATAGGGCATGAGAAATGTAACAAAAATAGGGGAGATGCTGCCTTTTTTAATATAAAATAGGTTTATCATTTGTTGTACGATAGTTGTACCTTTCGTAGCTTAACGATAACATTATTATCATTGTTGTAATTAAGGTGCGACGAGGCGAGTTCAACATGATCATTGGACAGATTGTGATAAGATATATATATATGATTATCTATTTCCTTTCATTGGCATGAATCCCTAGTAAGTACGAGTGGGTGAATCTTATGCGAGAAAATCATATTGTAGAGCTTGTATCTCAATAGGTGTTACATCTTTCCGTATACTTCCATCGCATCTTATTGAGAGAGATTCCCATCTGCTTTATGTTGTTCCATGATGTTGGACAAAGATATAGAGTTACACGCTTACCTTCATCCATTATACTATATACATAATATATATCAACGTATACATATATTTTTTGTAGCCTGACCGCTTGGTCAATGAGACATTGCTATTGTCTGGCCTTATGGTCGGTGAGAGATATTATTGCCTGGCACTTGGTCAGTGAGAGATACTTTTCTCAGGACTTATGTTAGTGAGAGTTTATATCTTCCCAGCCTTACGATCAGTGAGAGTTTATTATTTTTTGACTACTTGGTCAGTGAGAGATACACCGAGTCCTATATGTGGTCAGTTAGCTATGATATTACTATATTGCATGGTGTTAAGCCGGGACAAGTGAGTATATCTCCGAGCATTCTTTGTCTTCTAGTTTACTATGTACTTCAGTTCAATCTCAGCTTTATTTATTATATCGCCTTACATACTCGGTAGATTATTTCGTATTGATGTCCCCTTTGCTGGAGGCATTGCATTTCATACTTGCATGTTCTGATAGACAGCCAGATAGACCTTCCTAATAGACAGAGCGAGACATCAACTTGATTGGTAAGCTCGACTCCCCCAGAGTTATGAGCTCTAGACTTTGAAGTCCATTTTGTATATACACACTTGATGGGAAGGTCGGATCCCTTTTTCAATCATGATACAATTATGTATGTTTTGTATGTTAGTATTGTAACCTTACCGGGCATGTGTATATGTTCAATTTAGTATTGCTGGTAGTAGAAGTTCATGGTGACCTTGTCGGTCTACATAGTTACGTGTATATGTTTGGGTGTGTTTACCCTTCAGGTGAGTTAGATATTATCTTCGGATGATTTCAGTGTACGGCCTTATCGCCCTGGTTGATATTGTCTGCTTGCAAGTAGGCCTCGTCGCCCCAAGTTGAGGGTTATCCCTCCCAAGTTCACAGTTACAAAGTGATACGCTTGGGCCGAGTATGACACCGGATGCCGACCACGCCTCCCCAGGTTTAGGGCGTGACATTTCAAAAGTAAAATAAATGTAATTATATGAACTTAAACGTTAAAATGAAACTTAAATATTTATAGACATACATTTTCTCGTTGTTCCAAAAAGAAATTAAAAAACTTCTCAATAAAGGTCAAAGAATATGATTTTTGCATTAATTTAACCCTCGAATATTTGATTTCTTATAGGGAACTTATGCATCTAAAAATTATATAAAAGTGTAATTATTATATATTAAGAGTGTCAAATTTTTTTACACTATTAAGTCACTTAAAAGCATATAAAAAGAATTTATATTGGAAGATCAGCAATATTTAAGGATCATTGCAGACTTAGTTAAAGATATGGTGCGATAAAAAATAAAATCAATGTAGTAATAACTAATAGTGCGGAATATGTTTAACTTGTTAATACATGGATTTTAAACCTACTACTTTTTTTTTGAGAAGGTAACATTTGGTGCATATATATTAACTGTATCAAAACAGGTATAGTTAACCATAATTGCAGAGGGTTATACAAGAAGATTCTCTAGTCCTTACAAGGATCCTAAAACATCAACAAAAGATTCTGGATCTTCCATGTACTCTTACTTACACCAAATAAAAAAGCGCTAAACAATGCATCTTCATTCTCTGGATAACACTATGTCTATCTTCAAAACATCTTTGATTTCTCTCTTTCCAAACAGTCCACCAAATGCAAGCTGGGATAATCTTCCATCTTTCTTTCTGATTAGGAGAGCTATTGAATCTGTTCCAGCATTCTAGAAGTTCAACAATACTCCTTGGCATTACCCACATGATTCCTTTAAATTTAATGAAAATCCTCCAAATTTAAATTGTTATCCTGGAGTGCAAAAAAAGATAGTTGATTGTATCTACCTTTTCTCCACATAAGTAGCATCTGGAGCATAAGTGGAAGACCCTCTTGATAAGATTATCCTGAGTTAAGAGTGCTTTCCTAGCTAGCAGCCATGTGAAGCAAGTAACTTTGTATGGAATTTTGACTTTCTAAATTGGTTTCCAAGACCAACTTCCAATCTGATTATCAGAGGTGTTGTATTCCTTGTAGATAGACTTGACTGAAAATTTACCATGCCTATCCCTTTGCTAGAACATGCAATCTTCAGTAGCGGATGTCCCTTTAAATTGATCCAAGGTGTTGTAGAATTCTGTTAGCCTGATGGTCTCCCAGTCGTTTAATAATATTCTATAGCTAAGGTTCCATCCTTAGTTTGACCATACATCTCCCACAGTTGCTCATTGTTGCTGGTTCAGGCATATAGCTTGGGAAAGTCTGTTTCAAAAGACATTAGCCTAGCCAGGTGTCATCCCAGAAAGAAATTTTCATTCCATTGCCCACCTTGAATCTAGATTTGTTTTTGAAATTTGGCCACAAGTTCCTGATTGATCTCCATAGACTGACACCATAATGACTGTTAGTAGAGTTGGTAGTCCAATTACTTTTCGTTCCATACTTCACTCTAATGACATCTTTCCATAGTGAATGTTCATCCGAAGCAAATCTCTAGAGCCATTTCATCATTAGGCCGTGATTATGAATTCTTAGGTTCTTGATGCCCAGCCCCCCCTCCTTCTCGCTGGTTACAAGTGAATCCCAATTGACCAGGTGAATTTTGCCTTTGTCATTTTTGCCTTGCCAAAGAAAGTTCCTTCTCAATGCATCTATTATTTTGACTACATTTGGTGGGATAGGAAATAAAGACATCATGTAAGTGGGCAAGGCATACATAACACTATTGATTATAACTAGTATGACCCCTAAGGAGTGGCTTTTTCAACTTACTAGTTTCTTTTCACACTTCTCTAATACACCATTCCAAATATCTTTTGACTTGATCTTTGCATCTAGGGCATTCCAAGATACACTGAAGAAAGTTCTCCAATTCTCCCTCCCAGAATATTAGTTGGGTATTGGATATCATGGACCTCATTTACTGGATATAGATGACTCTTGATCAATTAATATGCAACCCATATATGGATTCAAATAGGATAAAATATCAACCTCAGAATTTTCAGTTGATCTTTATCAGCTTAAAAAAAAAGTGTGTCATCAGCATATTGAAGGTGTGTAATTTCTAGATTGTTGATAGCCCTAGTATATACATTGAATCCCTTGATCCAGGTGTTACCCTGAGCAGTTTTCAACATGTCATTAAGACCTTCCATAGCAATGATGAACAAGAAAGGGGATAAGGGATCACCCTGTGTCAATCCCCTCTGGGATGAGAAAAAACCAGCTGGGGAGCCATTGATAAGTATGGAGAATTTGACAGTGCTTATGCATAATTTGATTCAGGAAATCCATCTACCTCCAAACCCTATCTTCTCGAAAATCCGAAGCAGATAACTCCAGTTTAAATGATCAAAAGCCTTCTGAATGTCCAACTTGCATAGGATGCCTGTGAGTTTTCTTTTGATCCTTGTGTCTACACATTCATTTTTTATAAACATGGCAGCCATTATCTGTGTCCCTTAGATAAAGGACATCTGTTGAGCATCCACCAATTTATGTACCACTTTCTTGAGTCTCTCAGTCAACAACTTAGAGATAATTTTGTAGATGCTACCTATTAGGCTGATGGGTCTAAAGTCCTTCAATTCCTTGGCACCCACCTTCTTAGGAATCAAAGCCACACAGGTGGATTAAAGCTTTTTTCAAAAATACCTCTATCATAAAAATTTTGAATAGCAGCAGTGACATCGGCATTGACTACCTCCCAACAGTGAGTGAAGAAGGCCATGGTATAGCCATCAAGGCCATGAGATTTATCCCTAGCACATGCTTAAACACTGCTCCAGGTCTCCTGAGCTTTAAACAACCTCTGTAGAATCTGGTTTTCTTCTGCAGTGATCATCGGACAAACTCTGAAGTTTCTATGGGGCCTCTATTCTTCTAACTCAGTGTAGAGATTTTGATAGAATGAGATGGTTTCCATCTTTATGTCTGCAGGATTTCTAATAGGTTCACCTTCAACTTCTAACATGTCAATATTGTTGTTCCTCTTTTGAGCATTGGCGATTCTATGGAAGAAATTGGTATTGTTATCTACTTGTTTCAACCAAAGAGCTCTTGACCTTTATCTCCATGCGACTTCTTCTTTTCTTGCGATCTCCCCAAAATCCACTGTTAATGTTGTTTTTGTGAGTATTTCATCTTCATTTAGATTGTTGAGGTCCTGAATCTCATCTAGTTCACTTAATTGAGAGAGGATGTTAAGCTTCTGCATTTCTAGATTTCCCTTAATTGTTTTGCTCCACTCTCTGAGTTTTCCTTTTAGAGCCTTTAACTTGAAAGCTAGAGTATAGTCAGGTCTTCCTTCAAAGTTGAAAGAGTCCCACCATTCTTTGACTCTCTCTTTGAAACCCTCTGTCTGCAGCCACCAATTTTTGAATTTGAAATAGGATTTGATAGGCTCCCAATTTCCACATTAAAGTAACAAAGGCATGTGATCAGAAGTCACTCTATGCAAGGTTGATTGTTTGATACTCCTGAAGCCCTCACCCCATTCTTCAGAAATAAGAAATATGTCTAGTCTAGATGCAAGGTCATGTCTTTCTCCTTTCCTCTACGTGAACTTACTTTCCTAGTAGTTATAGATCTAGCAACTCCATATCCTCGATGAATTCAGAGAAATCAGTCATCGATCTGGAGATTCTGTTACAATTTTTCTTCTCTGAAGGAAATCTAACTGTATTAAAGTCCCCACAAACAACCCAGGGACCTGAGAACAAACCTCTTGTTGCACAAATTTCCCACCAAACTTCTTCTCTCTCTGCCTTATCATTAGGAGCAGAAATATTGGTTAAGTGCCATGACAAGTCCTATGTTTTTCCAGTGAACTTATATGTGATAGAGTAGGAAACCAAGCTGGTTGTTTCACCTTCCCATACCCTGCTATCCCATATCAATAAAATGCCTCCCCTAGTACCGTTAGCCTCTAGTTGTGCAAATCTGCACCATTTATTGGCCCATAATTCTCTCACAATTCCTGTGATATCTCCTTCAATTTTGGTCTCTTGAAAGCAGTAGACGTCGACTTTCCAAGTGTTAATGCAACTGTTTATTAGTCTCCTCTTCCTTTCCTTGTTCAATCCCCTCACATTCCATGATATAATGTTGACTTTCATTGATCTTGGTTGATGTGGTAGCCTCCTCTGCTTCTAGTACCATTGCTTTTGAAATTGCTCCAGATGTCCAGGTTTTTTAGTTCTTTAGAACCCTTAGTTTTAGGAGTTGTTGTCACCATTTTTCCTGTAATACTCTTGTTTGTTTGTCTCTTTTGATCAATCTTCATGAAAAGTTGTAAAGCCTCTTTTTCGCAACCTTGGAAATCAACCCCAAATTCTTTACCAAGTTTGATGATATTTTACTGCACCCAGATAGGTGTATCAAAGTCAGGCTCTTGGGTGTGTGAATTCAAGGGTTCAACCTCTTTAACAGCCCACACAATAGTTTCCCACCTTTTTGTGTTCAAGGGTTGGAAACCTAATGGAGAACAATCTGGTTCTTCCGCAATGATCATGGCACTTTCCTTGTCAACTGGGTCTAGTTGGGCTTCTTTGTTTCCTTCTTCTTCCTCTGGTGTTGCCCTTTCTTCGATCAGATTTGACTCTAGTTCAATGTTTGCAGCAGAAAAATGTTAGGAGGCAGAGAAATTGCTGATATTTCTTCAATATATAGGTATGGTCTATATTTACTAGAGTATTCCTAATTGGGCTTGTCTTCTGAAATGACTTGGTCCATGATATCTGGGCCCAAAAATTGCTTATTATGTAACATGGATTTTTTTTGTAACGGATCATTTAATTTAATTGCCCCCTCACGTGTAACTTCAGGAGACCTAGGCTGTAAGGCTTTTGAGGCAACCCACGTGCACCATCCTATCTCTATATTCTTGAGACCCCCACTGACAACATAGAGTCTACGATTACCCACTAGTCCAAGACCTTCATCTCTCTTCCTTCACCGGAGGAAAATCTTACCGGCAACTCGCACCAGCCTTGGATAGTGTATGTAATTCCTTCATTTTTAATGGTTATTGCCTTCGGGATAAGATCCCAATCTCCTCTCACCTTTAATCTGGCCCATTTCAGGTTATTTTTGAGTTCCGTCTCTTCCTCAGTTTGAACCCAACCTCCACAGTGATCTCCAACCTCTTTGAAGACTTTCTGGGACCAGAGATGAAGTGGGAGCCCAACAAGTCTGATCCAAACATGTTCTATATTCTCCAACTTTTATATAGAGCCTATTGTTGGCGACTACCATTGAATATAAAATTTATGGAACTTCCAGCTCCAGTTCCCTTTTAACACATGTTCAGTGGTTTTTTTCGAGGAAAACTCAAACAGAAAGTGATTTTGGCATATATCTGAGAGCTTGCTTCCAACTGCTAGATCTCTGAGAGGGTAGGGATGTCATAAATCCCAACTGGAAGGCTACCTACCACACTCCGGGAAAGGAGTTCATTTTGGATTGTGCTGGTTCCTCCAGAGATTTTGATGATGCCCTCTTTTTCATGCATAGAGGCCTCTTCGAGCTTTACTCCATGAGCTTGCTTCCAACTGCTGCTGTCCCACCGCCGGATCTCTGAGAGGGTAGGGATGTCAGAAATCCCAACTGGAAGGCTACCCACCACACTCCTGGAAAGGAGTTCATTTTGGACTGTGTTGGTTCCTCCAGAGATTTTGATGATGCCCTCTTTTTCATGCACATAGGCCTCTTCCATTTCTCAGGTTGTCCACTTGTTTCTTCTGATTGTGTCTGAATAGAGGAGTCCTTCCTCTGTATTCCTAGACAATTGTAACTGCTCTCTGCGCTCTGCCATTAATGAATCTTGATATTTTAACTGCAACGTCCAACCACCTTGTATTAAATGTCAATTCAGGGATAATAATAACATATTTCCTTTTCTTTTGCATGTTTATAATACTTATGTAGCGTCCATATTTGTTGAAGTTTCTCTAGCAGAAGAGCTCAGAGAAGTAGTCTTGGGACTTCCATCTTCTCACTGAATTACCCTTCCCTTTCGAAGCTTCTGTTAGAGCATAGCATAACCATTCCATCATTTTCTGGCTGAAGAAAATCCTCCTGAACATGTTATGGCCTCATTCTGTCCAATTATACCATGTCTCTGCTCTAGATTCCTATCTGATTATGTCGTAAGATTTGGAACCTACAGCAAAGTAAATTGCATTGTCATCCATTTCCACTGATATGTTAATTCCGATCAAAAGACTACTAAAAGATCCGCTCTGAATTGAGTACAACTGACTAGAAAGATTAGGAGGTGTTAGCCTTGGGAAATGTGCACGGGAGCACTACCCATGTGGAAACTTAGGAATATTTTATCTGCCTCAAATACTATTTCACCTAAACCTATTACTTTCTAATAAAATATTTTATTTTTTAAAAATTTATATGCAAGTAAAAATATATAGAACTTTTAATTTTAATTATTATTAGTACTACTATTATATTATATGCAGTAAATTTATTTTTTACTCCTTTTTTTATTTTAAATAATAAAGATATTAGTTGAGCTTAAACAATGAAACATGATTTGTGAGGATTGGTACAAAATTGCCCATCATCCACCAATTGAGCCAATCTGGCACCTACTATTAACTGTTTGGTTCATTCCTCCCTTTAAAACTAACAATTCAAAATTAATTAAAAAATATTGTAAATATTTATTATGTATCAGTTTCCTATTGGCTTAACTTAACCCCACCCGATTAAACTCACTCGTATAACATGTTATTTGCACCAACCTGACTTAATTCGAAAACTAGAGCTTGTACCTTCACTTTGAGAACAAAAGCAATTGTCCCTTCATAGTTCACTTTTTGAAACAAAGAAGGATGTTATAAGGGCGAAAGGATGACTGAAGCATTACATTTCTAATACATATAGGAACTATGGCAAAATTTCACAACAAACCACATTGAGATTGAGAATATTACATAAATGAAAAGTTATGCTCAGCTTTGTCATTTATTCATTTTATTGGGTCCAATACACATGGTACACCATGTTAAAATTAAGATTATTATCCATCCAGATAATATGCCAAAGATGGAATAAACATAAATCACATTAGAACTTCCAAATTAATCGCACACTTGGTCTCTAGTAGAGGAATTTGAGTTTTCACCTTGCAGAATTGAAGCAAGTTACGTTCACAAGTATCTAGCAAAGTAGCACCTTGCATAGTTGAATTTGCACCAACCGAAAAAATTACAGGTTATATGGGTGTATTTATGTAATAACTCGATCGATCTTTTTGTGTAATTACGTCATGTTACCCCTTTTATTGCTTCACATTTGTGTTTTTATGATTTATGACTAGCGGGGTTGACTAGTTTCATTTCGGGAAGCTTTCGGGTTGATTTAGACCCTTGATTCTTGACTTAGAAGTTTAAATTTGAAAAAGTTGATCAAACTTTGACTTTTATGAAAATGATCCAGGAACTGTATTTTTGTGGGCCCGATAGCTTTGTATTGTGATTTCGGATTTGGGCATATGCCCAAAATTGATTTAAAAAGTCCGTAGGTTGATTTGTGTTGAATTGCCAAAATTTGGCAATTTAAGGTCAGAAAGCTTGACCGTAGGTTGACTTATAGCTATCGAGCTTAGAATTTAATTTTGAGACTTGGAATAAGTTTGTTATGACATTTAGAACTTGTCTGCAAATATTTGGCGTCGTTTGGAGTTGATTTGATAGGATTTAGACGTTTAGTTGTAATTACAGAAGATCTTGAAAATTTTCTTGAATTTTATGCATTTTAGAGCTCGATTCATAGTTTTAGATGTTTTTTTTGATTGCGCGAGTGAGTTCGTATGATATTTTTAGACTTGTGTGAATATTTGGTTCGGAGCCCCGAGGGCTCAAATGAGTTTCGAACATGTTCCGGAGAGTTTTGGACTGAAATTTGCAGAAATCTGGATATGGTGCTTTGGTATCGCAATTGCGAACACCAAGCTCGTAAATGCGAAGGCGACAGTAGAGGGCTAATCTCGCAAATGCGACCTCCCCTTCGCATTTGCGAAGAAATCACAATCTGGGCAGAGTTCACAATTTGCGAACATTTGTTCGCATTTGCGATAATTCCAACGTCGCAATTGCGAAGTTTTTCTCGCGAATGCAATGAAGTAAAAGGTTGTTAGAGTTCATAAATGTGATCCCTGATCCGCATTTTGAAGGTTTTGCAAATGCAAACACTGTGTTGCAAATGCGATATCTGTAGCTGGTTAAAGGGTTGGGAGACGGGAGTATTGAACTTATTCTCTCATTTTTGAACCCTGGACTCGTAGGAGGCGATTTGGAGAGGGGATTTTCACCTACAAACCTTGGGGAAGTGATTCTTATCTACTTCTAATCATATTCCATCAACATATCTTAGATTTTTTCATCAAAATCATGTGAATCAAAGTGAAAATTTGTGAAACTTTATCAAGTTTTTCAAAAGTAAGAAATTGAGTTTTGAGAGTCGATTTGGACTCGTATTTTGGAGCTAATCACATATACGAACTCGTGGGGGTCATGGATGAACAGAATCTACCATTGGACCCGGGTTTTGATCAGGCGGGCCCCGGGTTGATTTTTGTTGACTTTTTGAGAAAAGTGTAAAGATCTTAACTTTATCTACTGCAATTTATTTCCTAGAATTATTTGATGATATTTTGTTGATTTTGGTTAGATTTGAGCTGTGTGGAGGAGAATTTTAAGGGAAAAGCTATTTTCGAGTGTTGAATTGGCGTAGTTGAGGTAAGTGTCTTGCCTAACTTCGTGTGGGGGAACTACTCCTTAGGATTGGTATTATTTAATTCAATTGTGCTAAGTGAATCTGTGTATGCAAGGTGACGAGTGGGTGCACAGATTGTACGTGGTATTTGACCGGTTTAGGCTACTTAGACTGTTTTCATGCTTTAATTGAAATGCAATATCTGTTCTAAATTCTCATAGTCAATTTGTCCTTAATTATGTTAGACTATCCTTACATGAATAAATTGACTTGTTTAGTACTTCTCCAACATCCTACTTGCTAAATTGCTCCCATGCTTTAGTTGAACTTGTTGCTTCTTTTAATTGTTACATGCTACATCTTCATTGATAATTATCATTATTTGAAGTTATTGTTCGTGTTATCTCTTTCATTATTGATTTTCGTTACTTGAAGTAGTTGTTCATGTTATGCTCTTACTTGTTGATTTTCATTATCAAGACTCATTGTTAAATATCATCTCTGTTATTGTGAGTTAGTCTTATCTAATATCGTGGTTATACATCATTTCTCTCATTGTTGAGTTATTTGGTGTTGAAGTTGTGAAAGTCGTTCGTTGAGGTGATGCTGGTTATTGTTGAAACATCTATCTTATTGGACATTTTTCATTCATCGTTGCTATTGATATTCTTGTATATATTGTGGTGGAGCCATGGCTAATGTTGTGAAAATATTGATATTGTTATTATTGGCAAGTTGTGATATATGGGCACTTGTGGTGCGAATTGTTACTGTGATATGATATTGACGCGCATGCGCGTTATAAGGATTGGGGTTAATGTGCATGTGGCTGTATAAGGTGGGATTGATGTGCGTATTTCTTGTAGGGAAACTACGTGAAGCTACGCTACGTCATAAGGTGGGCTAAAATGCGTGTATCTATTTCGAATTTTTTTTTTCCAAAACTCATTTTGAAATGTAAGGCTCACGTGGCGACATAAGGAAAGATTGTGAGTGAAATTGAGAAATATGAATACGAGGCGGTACCTCAGTTGTGATTCTTAATTATACGAGGCGGTACCTCGATTTTGATTGCATTATACATGAGTCGGTACCTCGATTTTGATTGCATTACACATGGAACTAGTTCCTGTAGTTGCTTCAACATTCTCTGGACCTCAAGGATGGGGAAGGAATTACCTTAATGTCAGACATGCAAAAGGTATTTATATTTCAATCTATTTCTGTCTTTTTCTATTTTTGTCCTCCTATTTCTGATTTATCTATGTCTGTCCTTTTTTATTCTATCCATTATACTTCTGTCCTTTTTCTGTTATGTCATCTTATATTTCTATTTTTTCTATGTTTGTTGATAATTCCCAACTATGACTTATAAAAAGGACTTAGCGATCATTGTAAATATATTCCACTTAATAAGCCCGGAGTCGATTCCCACAAGGAATTAACCTATTAAATACAGCTACTAGACTCGCACAAATTTATGCAATCAATCTTCAAAAATATTTAAGTAAGAATTTGGATGTTTACTAACTAAATATTACGGATTGGAAATGTAATAATTAATAACTAACTACGAACGAGTTGTAGACAAGAATTGGAATGATCTAAGGTTATGATTTCTCCTATTGTCGGAATCCTTTCCGCTACGTTTTCTATAAATTTGCCTAAGTCTTCTCTACCGATCATGAGCACTCTGAGTGTCGTAATTCTCTCCCGAGTAACTACCACAATTTACTAGACATATTCTCCCGAATTATTCTAGCTGGCATTAAGTATGGCTCACTCGGATCGTACCAAGGTTTCGTTATCCCTAATCCCACATTTAAACCTTTCGTATTGATCCCTCATATACGTTAGGAGTGATGTTTTTCAACAACTACATAAATATGCACTCTCTCCCGATAAAACACACTAAATAGGTACAATTGATTGAGAGCTCTTCAACCAACCACAATAATAATGTAGTTGAACAAATATAGAAAATACTACGGCAAATCTATATTAATGTAACAAGAAAATCATCCTTCAACAGGTTCCATCAAAAACCTAGATTAGGAGTTTAGCTACTCATAGTAACAATATCCAAAATATTTTTCATAATTAAATTACAAAGTAAGGATAAATGGATTTAGAAATCGATGAGTCTAACTCCCACGGTTGTTCCACGAGCTATTCTTGCCTCCGGTTGCAAAACTCCTTCAAAAGTGGCGTTTTAGGTCTATTTATATGTGTAGGAAAAACCTAAATGCATAGGCCAAGTCCTAGTCACACCAGGAGACGAAATAAGCCTTCAAAGTTCGGAGTGTGTGCGCCTCTGACCTCGCCTCGCGAGGATTCACGCGAGCTGGACCTCGCCCCATACCTGGCGTCGCCAACCTTAACGCAAGGTGGACCTCTCCTCTTGCCTCGCGTAGCCTACTCCTACGCGATCTAAAAGGCTTGACCAACCAGCTCTAACACCTGCTCTAATGCCTGGCCTCGCCAGCTTTCTCATTTGTAGGCTGCTCACTTCTTTCTTTCTTCTTTTCAACTATTTTGTATCACGTTTTAGACTTTGATTATTCCTTTTGCTCTACTTTCATCTTCAATTCACCTACACATAAAATAGACTCCGTTACGCGCAAATAAATTATAATTTATCATTAAAGCATATAAAATGCGAGGCAAATAATGTACTAAAATATGAAATTATATCCACACATCAATATCCCACACTTAAACATTGCTCGTCCTCAAGCAATCAAACTACACTTATAAATACAACCTTTTAAAGCAATTACCTTAACTCATCACACCAAGAATCTTTAAAATAGTCTAAGCACAAAGGTGTAACATCCTCACCTCAAGATTTGACTCACAGATACCATGCCTTATTCATAATTCACTTACTTACTCTAACATGGAGGTCAATGACATTACCTTTCCTTTATGAATCACGTGCCCTCACCCACAAAGATCTTAACTCCACACACAATGAATTGTAAGAACGTAGGAACTCAAGATAGGAAAAATTTACTCGCTCTCAAAAATAACATTCATATGCCACAAATAATGCACCATATGCTTGCCCGTAGTGTAATACTCTACTAATCGAGCTCATTCATTATAAGATCAAGTAGGACTTTAAATGGTTGTAATGTAGGATGCGAGTCAGGTAGGATAAATTTGGACATGAGTGACTACTCTCCCTTAAACACTGTTAATACATATACTTTAATACAACAACCCATACTTATGTTAAACCCAAAATCCCACCTTCACTTCAATTTATATTACCCCATACTTCTTTAAGCACAAGTATATCACTAGCCACCACCATCAAGAATTATTTTTCATACAATACAACTATTATTATTTTTATCTTTTTTTTCTCTTCAAGTGGCTTTTATTGACATCTTTTTTTTTTCCAAAATAGTGCACCTTTCTCCTCATTTAATTTGTTCCACTCAAAAGCCAACCGACCACCCTAAACTTTAACTTTTTCATAATTCATCACAATTCAAGTGCTCATGAGAGTTAACAAGGTTCAAATATATGGTCGATTCAAACAAAGGGGTACGTTTTGTAATGTGGTTACCAAATAAACAAGATTATAGGCTCAAAGGGGTTAACTACAATACATAACATTTAGGCGGGTAAACTATATATATATATATATATATATATATATATATATATA